>CABHPP010144941.1:0-52152 GCA_902168425.1 Peromyscus attwateri
TACTTTCATTTTTTGATAGAATTTTGCTATATAGTTGGTGTAGTGCCGGCTATGTAGCCCAGGCTGGCCTCAAAATAAAAGCCATCTTCTTACCTCAGCCTCCTGAAGGCTAGATTACAGACATATGCCACCACGTCTGGTTTAGTGATCATTTTCTTTTTTTTTTTTCTTTTCTTTTTTTTTCTTTTCTTTTTTTTTTTGGTTTTCCAAGACAGGGTTTCTCTGTGTAGTTTTGGTGCCTGTCCTGGATCTCACTCTGTAGACCAGGCTGGCCTCGAACTCACAGAGATCCGCCTGGCTCTGTCTCCCGAGTGCTTGGGATTAAAGGCATGCGTGTGCCACCACCGCCCGGCTTCATTTTCTTTTCTATTTTTTTTTTTTAACCTTCTTTTAATTTTTGATGGTATTGGGGATGGGATCTAGGGCCTCCACCACTAAACAATGACTCTATCACCCAGCTGCATCTCTAGCCTCCACTTTGTTTTCTGTGACCCGGTGTGACAGGTACACTGAACAGCGTTAATCGTGGAGGAAGACAACAGGGGCCAGCACACCTCCCATTTTCTACAGGGCTTTTGAGGATCATCTTTCAGCAGGAAAGCCTGAAAATACAGGCAGCAGCCCTTCGCCAGGGGGTGCGGAACCCGAACCCAAAGACTGTTCCAGGCCCCTGGCAATGTACAAACAGGAAGACTGTGGCTCTGGCCTTGTGCACCGTTAGTCAGTCCCCTTACCCCACAGTAGTACGGCTGATTCTCGGAGAGTCCACAGACTCACGCCAGGACTGCCTGGAACCACCTTCCTTCCTTCCTGTGTCCCAGTGTCAACTCCCCAAGAAGACGAACCTCCAGAAGGAAGCTGGCAACTCGGTCCTTCTCATCAGAATGAACTCTGGGGGAGAGCATTTGCCTTCTAAACAGACCTACCAGCCTGGTCCCCGGGTGGTGGAAGGTGGAAGAGAACCCACACAGCTGGTCTCTCCAGCCTGTTTTTCTAGATTTTGGCAGTTCTAGAAAAGGGGAAAACAAGCACACACTGGCTGTCATAATCTCCTTCAAGGGACACTGATGTTGCTTCTCGGAGATGAGCTCCCTTTTCCAAGGTTCCAGTTAGTCCAAATCACAACTCTCATTTTTCAAGTTCCAATCTGAACAGATACTGAATGCCAAGGAGATTCTCCTTCTAGAACTTTCTATGAATACCTGTCATGTGTTTGTTGAAGAAAAGCAAGGCCCACTGAGTCCCAGCACTGTAATTATTTTTATATGGAGGAGCACCTGTCACCAAGGTTACCTTTCTCAAAGAACGAGCCTCTGAAGAGGTATACTAACAAGTGTTCAACCTAGCAGCCAGCCGGCCTTAGAGTCTCAAAGGTATATGACACTGGGTAGAAGGACGGTGGGCTCTGATAACAGGGACAACTGAACGTAAAGTAGCTAAGGACGAACAATCACAGGTGACAACACACGAGGAACCAGGCTACATTTCCTATGCAGTATTTGTGACGAAGAGGGACTATTCCTGGTGTCTCACCGAGTCACGAAAGGAGGAAGGCAGTCACTTACAGGTCACCGTGGGCAATTTAACACAATAAACGCACAATCAAAAAGAACTAAGGACAGAAAAGAGGTAAAGCAGAGAAACAGAAAAGGCCAATAGAAATCCTGACTCCATCTCTACAGACCCCACCGGCAATTATCCCAGCATGCCCCAGAGTCCGGAGCAGGTCAGACCCGCAGCCCTGCATTCCTTTAAGTTTCCCTAAACCTACCCTACTACCAACTGAGAAGGGAGTAGACATTCACTGCTGGAGAATAGTCTGCCTGTATTTTGAGCAACCACGTTGAGGGGAGAAAAACCAAAGGCGAGGCGGAGTTTAGTCATCGTGACTTATGGCTTCAATGTTGACAGCAACTTAACTGCTTGCCAACTGTCCTCAAAGTCTCATTAAAGCACCTCAGGTACTTTCAAAAAATGTTTACAAACCACTTGTGCAAAGCTGAGAAAAAGGTGGCCCAGAGGAAGTGAAAGGGAGATGGTGAACACGTGGCTGGTAACACCCGGAAGTAATTGAAGGTTGCTCCCTATGCCTAGAGGCCCGCCTCCCTTCCTTAGGTGCACAGCGGTGCTTTGCACAATCATCCCTACACCCTCTGGAACTATGTCACAGGAGACAATGAGTGCTTGTGAAGCAGCCCTGCTGACATTTGGTAAACACCCTGGGTGGGGACAGGACCACCCGGCAAGCATGACGCAGCCTGGGTCTGAATGTTAGCAGGGCCCCTACCCCCACTCTTTATGACTTATCTACTTGTTGGCACTTGCTAGATGCTTGGCTGCATGCGATCTGTGAGGAAAGGCCACGCTTGGCATCTTGGGTTCTGGAGTTTTCTGGAAAGAGCTGGAATCCAGCCTTCCTAAAACTCCCTGCTTTGAAGTGAGGTCCCCTACTGACTGGATTCTTCTTATTCACACTCTAGAGGGCCGCATGTGGGGTTCAGATCCTGCATGGCCCCATCCTGCCCTCCATTTCATCATGAAAACAGAGAGTGGCCAACTTGTACAATCTGTTCTCCGTCCATGCCTGTGCTCAGCCTCTGTGTCAGGGGGTGTCTTAATTTGAAAAACTGTTAGGGAATATATAAGGAAAAAAAGAACAATTTCAAGACGTTTCAGAAGTCAACTGAGTTCCCTTGGAGATTTTCCAGGATCTTTACAAGGGCTGGCACAGAGTCACATCAACTATTGGGCAAATAAGCACATGGCCCTACTGGCAATGGCCTTCATCCCCTTCTGACTAGGTCTGGGATGGCGAGGGTGGCTAAGGGTTAGAGTTTGAAGACCATACACATGTATACTGCCTCTCTTTATCACTGGCTCCTGGCCAGTCCTTGTACCTGCCACCTCTCTCTTCCTTTCAAAAGCACAGGAACACTATTTCAGGGAGACAGGAACATGTCAGTGTGCCAGGGAGGGCCCTGACCCAATGCTCCACTCCACAAAGACACCTAATGTTCCTCAACTTCCCAGAGGTCTGCTGCTGGGTGGACAGATGTCAGCAAGGAACAACACCCAGACTTCCCAACGGATAAACTCAGTACAGAGTACTTCACCCACCAAGGTGCACATTTTTGGTCCCATTTGGCCTGTGTTCCCATGGCTGGCATGCTGATGGGCAGAAGTGTCACTATTGCTCGGTTAGCAGCAGCATGTGTGAGTAGGACAGGCGGGCCTCGCCAGGCTTGAGGACGGTCCAACGACACTAGGTGATAGAACTCAGGAGCCAGGTCCCTCCTAAGACAGCTGAGGAGAGACTCCAGCTGGGGAGCAAAGAACAAGGATCCCAGTGTGACTTGTCAAGGATCCCAGTCACCACCTGAGCAAGCGCATCTACAGAGAGGGAAGACATCTAACTGGTCCTAGTTCTGAGGACAGCACCTGGCGCTATCTATGTCCCCTTGGCAGACTTGGGCTCTGTGTTATCCTTCATCTGTCTGCCTAGCCTGAGGTCCCTCACAATGGCTCACCAAACAGGGGACACATGGGTGAGGGGCTCTTACTGTTCTTTATTTACAGCTGCTGCAGAGCCAAACACCCTGCACATGGTCCTTCCATTAACAGGACTCTATACTCTGTGTACAACCTGGTCCCCACAGCCATCTATGCCATCCCTATCCTCAGCGTGAGTGAGGGCCCTGAGGAACAGTGGCTTCTACAGCGCATGCCCCACACCTGCCTGGGCTTCCCCTTTCCCACGCTCCAATCAGGAAAAAGAGAAAGAAAAGAAAAACTCAGAAACCTGAAGATTGTTTGGAATTTATTCTCTTAAATAAGAATGTAACATTTGTTAAAAAAAAAAAACAAAAAAACAGAAACCAAAAAAACCTTAAAGCACAACACCTTGGTTTCACAGTAACGGCAAAAACAAAGTTACACAATTAAATTAAAAACTCACAAAGCAACACACCAAAAAACTCACAATAGCACAGATTAAAAACAAGGGCAAATTAAAAGCTTTAGGGAAGGTCAGAGAGGACAGGCAAAGTGTTCCTTGGCACAGCTAATCCTCCCCACTCTGGCTTCCATGTACCTTAGCTTTGGGCATTGTCGGCTGCCCCCCTCCTGCCTCACCCCAAGAGAATGGTAGCGTGGTTAAAAGTGAACCCCTTCACTGGCCCGTGAAGCAGGAAGCAGCCAGGTACAGGAAACGCTAAGACAGTGGGTAGCAACACAGCTCCAGTGGAGCCGGCAGAGCCCACAGGTTGACTTGAGGGAAGTTAGGAGTCTGACTCTCTGGTCCCCCTACCAGCAAGACTACTGCTTGGCTGACGAGGAAAACTGATTACCTGAGTTTAGGGGTCCGTACCACCCATCTTCTGAGAGACCCAGCCCCATGTCTACGCCTCCACATATGACTGTACCTCGCTGATGAGCTCCCTTGGAATGCTGACTAGGCTGGGGTCAAGCCAGGGCAAGCTTCCAGAAAAAGCTCCTATGGCTTTCAGATCAACAAGTAACTTTAAAAACAGTCTCACTGCTATCATTTAGGACATAGTATATATAAACAGTATCTACCTATACACTGAACTTAAACCCATACACATACAGATACACGGATATACATACATAGAGAGGCTGGCATACACGAACGTTCACTCAGTGCCACTGCTTAGCTTTGGCTCTACTGGTCGGGTTGGGGAGGCAGACAGGATGGCAGCTGTTTTAGAGTGTTCCCTTTGCTGGGCTTTACAGCAGGCTTAGAAGGGACGAGGCCCTAGGAAGCCATGAGAGGATCCCTGACCTCCCTCCCCATCAGGCAGAGTGGCATTCTTTGTAGCATGTGGCTATTCTGGCTAGTGTGGACAATGTCTGTGTTTCCTAATAGCCTACCGAGATTCAAGCATGGAAGCCAATGGGCACCATGTACCATGTGAAGAGTGTCTGGGGCCAGGGAACAGGCCAGTGCCACTTGTAACTACAGCTTCTCCAGGAAAGACACTCTTCCTCGCAAGGTGACTGGGGGGCATGCTCCTCCCCTGTCTGCTCTCTGTTCTCTGCACTGCAAATGTTCTAGACACTGTGCGCTGGGAGAAGGGCTCTTTTTCCCTTCCCACCCACGTGCCCTGTGCCTCACTTTTGGTTCTGCATAATGGGATTCCTCTACCCAAAAAAAGGAACCACTTGCAACCAAGGGCTCGCATCCAAGAGAACAGCCATCCCATCCCGGTTTTTCTTTGCCTGTTGTCCAGACGCTTCCTAAACTCCAGGCAGGTACGTGAGGCCAGGGTAAGGAAATCTGTGCCAGGCCCACTGATCGGTAGCAGTGAGAAGAGGCGGCTTGGAAACAAAGCAGTTACAGGTTCGAGAACAGGAGGAGGAGTTCTATATTAAAAGCACATTACAAACAGAAATCCTGTCAACAGCGTCTCAAACAGCGGGTCAAGCAGCAGCGGGAGACAAGGTTACCAGAGGAAGAGAACGCGCTAAGTCGGGCCTACGCGGTTTCGGTGGGTTATGTTGTTATTTGGGGGTATTTTTCTGGCTGTTACTTTGTTTTTGCAACAGCACTAATTCTTGCCTAAGGGGAAGAAGGGAGCAGACTGAAGGAAGTGAAGGCATGCAGGACCAGGCATGCAGGACCAGGCGTGCAGGGCCGCTGGCCACAGCCTGGCACTTCCTGCTCCTCCTCCACAGTGGGTTCCGGGGAGCACGGGCAGCCCCATGTGACAGAACAGGGACCAGGTTAAGAACCCTTCTGTGACACATTCTGGGAGCCTGAGGCACTGGGCTTTGTCTGAACCTTTCGGGAAGACTTTTAGTCAAGCACTCAAAGCTAGTGTGGGATTCAAAGAAGGCATTTTTACCACAGAAGAAACAGAAACCTATTGCATGGCAACTCTAAAATGTCCCTCAGAATTCTGTCCCCCTTTCCAGGCCTTTTCAAGGGCAAGTGCTACGGATTTGAGCATGTTCAGGACTAAGGGCTGGGATTTCAAAACCGTGAGTCCGGCCTCCCATTGCAGGGAGTCCTAACCCTGGGGTAGGGTACAGAGCCAGCCTCGCTCCCTTTGGACATTCAGCCTGGGATACTTTGGGACACTGACTCTTCACCCTCTCCTGCTGTTCTGAAAGCCTGTTCTACCTCAGGCCATTTCTCTGTTGTTCTGATTCCTTCACCACACTGGCAAGTCCCATTTTCTCAGTGTTTTATAAAGCATTCTTCTCCTTATCTACGGATCCCCTAATTCTTTAGAGTGCCCTAAAAATCTGAAACCCATTATACTTTCCTTGGACAGGCGGAGAGGCAAAATGAACAAGTCAAGAGAGTTAGCAAAACCACTGATATTTCTTTTTAAAAGAATGCTCTTGCGCCCTTCACCCGTGGGGAAAGCGCAACTTTGATTGAGTAGCCGGGCTCCTTGGCAAGCTGACTAGGCGGGGCTGTCACCCGATCACATGCACATTCCAGAGAAAAGCCAAAGTTGTGTCTGGGGCCAGCATACTTTTCTCTGCCAGTGTGTGCTCTGGAGTGTCAACTCCTGAGAAATACTACCAAGGGCTGACAGACTTCATAGGGCTCAAACTCAGGCCTGGCTTAAGTCTGGTTATAACCTGTGAGTCCCACCATGAGAGCACCTAAAAGCTTCCGCCTCCTCAGAGCGTGAGAAGGGAACACAGAAAAGCGGCAGTCAAGTTCACTAGACCTGGCTGGGGTTTCTGTGCCTTGGAGGCTTAACACACACCCCCACCCTCACAGTGCACCTGCCAAGCCCCAGGCACATTCTCCCTCCTCTGGTACCAGTGCCCCAAGGCTGTGTCCACTCCTGATTTCATCAACAAAAGCAGCTCCATTTCAAAGCTAAGAAAATACTCCTCCATCATGGAAAGTATACATAAGCTCCTCAGTGGGTTCTGGCATTGGCCGACAATCTTTCATTTTTATTTGAGTTTGTACCTGGCTGTGTAAGATATATTTGCTGCTGGGCATAGTGGCATACACCTGTAATCCCAGCACTTGGGAAGCAGAGGCAGGTGGATCTCTGTGAATTTGAGGCCAGCCTGGTCAATACATCCAGTTTTAGCCAGGGCTACATAGTGAGAATCTATCTCAAATACCCCACACAAAAAATATAATATAAAATAAAATAAAAATATATACTTGTTGTAAACAAGAGAAAATGTGTGACATACATAAATATAGCACTAGAGACTTCACACATAAAGAGCAACCCGTGAGAGACACCTGGGGCTACCACAGGGGACTCAGGACCTCTCAGCAGTATACAGAACTGTGGCTAGTTTTACAAGGGCAGACAGGGGGAAATTATAAGGAAAAAAAAAAACAAAAACATGACAATTCTCTACAGGCCTCATGTTCCTGACACTCCCCATTCTACCTTGCAATGGACAGAGATGGCATGTTTTCAGAGGTCTGAGGTAGGATGGTACCGCTGAGCTCTTGACACAGGAAGTGGTTAAGAGCGTGGGACAAGGGGTCTTGACCCTCCCTGGAAACTCAGATGCCTAAAGTGATCAGGAGAGGGTGGTCCTTGTCACATGGACGATCTGGACACAGAGCTGGGGAACGGGATGCAAAAACTTCAAGTGACAGTGAACACATTCAAACTGTGGGCCACAGTTTTCTCTGAGACGTGAAACAGGCCCTACACAGGAGTCACACAGCAGAAGCCTATGGCTCTGGGATTTCCCTGGGTCAATGACATAGCAGCCTCTTGTGGGTTTCTGTTTACCTACGGGGGTCTACACCGTGTGCCTTGGGAGTGTGGGGTAAGCCCACTTACCAGACTGCACCATCACTGGCTCACAGTCTGCCAGTGGAACTCCCCTCCAATCTGCATCAGGACCTCCGACAGGCCGTAGAGGAAGGGGACCCCGAAGGCCAGCAGCTGACACATGAAAAAGGAGTCCGGGGGGTTCTGGGCCACTTGATGCCCAATTGAAGAAATGTTGCTTTGGAGGTGCTGACTCATCCCCTTGGCCTTGTCACAGAGGCCGAGGGAGTGATGCACCACCCAGCCAAACAAGGAAGTGAGGCTACCTGGAGTTCTCTCAGCTGCGCTGGCGGCCACGCTGGCCAGTCCATTTGCATCTGCAGCGGGGGCATCCTGCAGGGGTCCTTTGGCGTCCTAGAAGAGTCCATAGGAAAAAAGAACAGTGACTCGAACTGCAACCTTCGGACTCAGCAGGCAGTGACCCCCGAGACTGGCTACTCTGTCTGTCTACTGTATTCCTCAGAGAGGAGGCCTTCCTCAGAAAGAAGTCTTTTGAAACTCTTAGATATCAAAATCTGTGATGCATTGACATATAACATATATGCATCCTCTTGCCAATTTTAAATGCTCTCTGGATGCCTTACATAACAATGTAACTACTATCAGAGTAAAGGGTTATTCTACTATATTGCTTAGGGGATAGAAGAATCTGCACAGATCCAGTACAGAAGTATCTTCCCTCCATGCATGGGACCTAGGATGGACTCCATGGATGCAAAAGGCCACTGTACACCTCTTCCCACCATCCCTCTGCTGTATGCTGCCCAAGGGCTGTCCATGAAGTGAAGGGATTACTCAGGCCACCTTGACAAAACAAGAACAGACCACTTCCATTGAAGCAAAAAAAAAAGTCAAGGGCTCAGATACTAACTCTTGGAAGCAGAGGTCAAAGGGCATCAGGTAGAGCGGCTATGGCAGTTTAGTCTCCTCAGGATGGAGAGCAGGGGTTGGCCCTCAGATGCCTGGGCTGTGGGCCTGAGGAAAGGGAGGGACTCCTAAGGCTGCCTATTCTCCAGCTACAAGGAAGAGAGCTCTGACCTCTGGGAACGGAGAGTTAGTTACGGTGAGCAGCAGGGCGCCTTTCTGCTCAGAACAAGCCCGGAGCCTAGTCTCTGAGAGTGGCATCACTAGAAGCCTGTAAACCTGGCTTGTCTGCATCCAGCCAACTGCAGTTCCTCTCAAGCCCGCTCATGGGACAGGCAGCACTCTGACAGTCCCACTCACAGGAAGTTACCTTTCCAGACAGAGGAGCCACTGCTGGCCTCTTCCTTTGCGCGTAGCCAGACAGCCGGTAACAGTAGTGCGGCTTACAGTAGAATTTGCCTGCGGACAGAGAGAAGCCGGGAAAAGAGGAGTGAGCAATACACCACAATGGCGAACTTGGCTTGCTGGCCACAGGATGCCATTGCATAACTCCTATCCCCAACAGTTCCTGACTCCCCCCACAGTCCAGAAAGGCCAGCCCCAGCCTTCTTTCCCTGTGTCTGATGCAGAGGTCTTTCCCTTTGGGTGTGTGAAGGTTGTTGAGCCACCACCAATCAGTGCCCAGAGCAAAGATGTGAGGCTTGCATGACAGAGCCAGCAAACAAAGTAGTAGTGTGTGAGGACAAAGACGTGGTCACATGAGAACCGCAGCGGCATTTCTGGGGAGGGCAAGAATGAATACAAGTGCAGGGTGGAGGCAGGAAGGCTTCAAGGGCTAGGGCGGTGCCAGTTACTAACTCAGACAGAACTGTCTCTGCTCCCCTGCACTACCATGGACTCCCACACTCCCTGTCACTAGCCTCGGCCAGTCCAAAGCAGGCTGCAACCCTACAGTGTGCTAAAAATAATACAAGGGGCGAGAGGTGGCTGCGAGGTAAAGGAGCTGGCTGCGCACAAGCAGGACAACCTGACTTCGATCCCTAGGACCCACGCAAAGAGCAGGACATGGTGGTGGGAATCTGCAATCCCAGCATTCCTATGGACAGACAGGAGGCGGAGACAGGAGAATCGGCCAGGAGCTTGTGGGTCAGCTACCCCGGGGTTTGCAGTGCAGCAGCAAAACAGTACTGGAGACCACGCCTCAACAAGGTGGATGGAGATAACTGACTCCCCAAAGCTGTTCTCTGAGCTCTACACACGGGGTGTGGTATGCATGCTTATGCACATGCACACGTGCTCATACACACATACACACACACACACACACACACACACACACACACACACACACACACACCCCGTGGGTGGATCATAAACAGACCAAATAAACAGAGTGAAACTCAGGGTGTGCTTCAATATAACCAAGGCTAACCATGATTTCCTAGGACTTTCGGTCCTGTCTACATGTATTTACTGGGTCTTACCTAAAGTGATGTTATCTCCTGAGGCTAGCGAGGCCAAAAAAACGTTTGAAAGACCATTTCCCTTTCAACACAAGTGTGCTAGAATGAACCAAGAGTCAAATAAACTGAATCTCTTCTCTAACTTGAGGTGAGAAAGCTCTTCACCATCAGCCCCTTCCGAGAATGGCTGCCTCAGGAGCTGCCTGCTTTCCCTTATCATTTGCCAAGAACAATGTCAACAAAGGTAAACCCCGGGACTCACGGTCAATGGAAACAAGGCAAGCGGCTGCTCTTCCCTCTACCCTTCCCTGGTGATCCGGTGTATCTTCCTGTGCTGTGTGTGCACAGGTGCATGAGCAGAAACCAGGGTGTATACCCCTCTAAAACTTCCTGTTTTATTGCCTTGAGATGGGTCTCTCACTGAATTGGAAGCTTGCCATTTCAGCTACCTTCCAGGGAGCCCCCAGGGTCTGCCTGTCTTTGCTTCCTCATGCTGGGGGTTTACAGGGATGTGCAACCATGCCAGGCATTTTTATGTGGGTACTGGGAACTCAAACTCAGATCCTTATTGTTGTTCGAATCTTAGATGGTCTTATTAATAGAAAACCCAGAGCCAGGTATCAGGGTGAAAGCTGAAAGATCAGAGAAGCAGAACAGCCAGCCACTAGTTCTCACCTCTGTGAAATCCTAATCGAATCTTAGATAGTCTTTTAATACCTTATGTCTGCAGAGCAAGTGGTCTTACCCACTGAGCCATTGTAACCCCTATATATTTTCCTCATTTTATAAAGTGGTTGACTTTTCCTTTATCTGCTTTTCTTACTGTGTTAAGTCAGCATTGTCAAAATACCCAGGAACACACCTTCAAGGAAGAAATATTTATTTGGCTCATGATTTTAGAGGTCTCAGTCCAAGGTTACTAGGTCCCATTGCTTTGGGTTTTGCTGACCTGCAGGGCATCATGGTGGAGGGGGAAGAGATGCTCCCTTCAAGCTGGCAAGCAGCAGAGAAAGCATGGGGAAAGGGGAAGAGGCTCGGACAAGTTATATCTTCCCAGGGTCATCCTTGTGACCACAGTTTTCAACCAGGCTCCACCTCCCAAAGTTTCCATCATAACCCAACAATGCCATTAACTTATTTATCCATCTGTGAATTAACCCACTGATGAAGTCAGAAGCCTCATGAGCCAAATACCTATCAGCTAACAACAAAGCCTTTAATAATGACTGTAACTGGATAGTTTAGATTTAAAGCCAATGGTGAAAAAAAATCGCAGTGATTTTTACGGGCTTCAGATAATTGTCACATTTCCTTAAACAGATTTCTCACCAGCTGCTGGCACTCAGCCAGGACTTAAGAGACCTGGCACTGTGGGGTCACGTGATGGGCAAAGGCCGTCATTTCACTGTCTGCTTCTCTATAGGTGAGCAGAGTTTATGTGATTTTTTTTCTTTTGTTTGTTCTGTTTTTAGCTTATCCACGATTCCTTTCAGGTAATCTGTACTAATCCGCTCTGTTCTTTTGGGAAGCTCCCCCCAGTAAACAGAAGATAAAATATATTAGGACCTGGATCATCCTCTATGTTTTGTATTTCACTCTTTAAGAAATACCCATCCTCTTTCACTGGACAGTGATGGGGCTATCACGGAAGATACCGGACCAGACTGGTCAACCTCAGCTACCTCAGGACCCATTCCCCAGGGCTGGCATGTGACTGAGGTCAGGCTGATCAGGGCCATTAAGGAGGATGGCTGTGACCTTGAAGGAAGCACTTCTGAGCCTATTTAAATTTTATTTTGTTTTCTTATGTGTGTCTTGCCTGCAAGTATGTGTGTGCACCACCTGTGTGCCTGCTGCCCACAGAGACAGAAGAGAGCATTGGAACTGGAGTTACAGACAGTTGGGAGCCACCATGTGGGTGCTGGGAATTGGGACCTCTGGAAGGGCAGCCAGTGCCCTTAGCCACTGAGTCATCTCTCCAGCTCCATCTCTGACAGTATTTAGAAGGAAGACATAACTCTAAAGTTTACACTTTAGTGACTTGACTTTTATCATGAAGCTTGTATATTGTCAAAATTTAAGAACTTTTTTTTTTTCTTTTTTTTTTCTTTTTATTTCTTGTGTGTGTCTGTGGAGGCAGGCAAGGGAGGGCACGTGTGATCAGCGAACAACTTGCAGTCATTGGTTCTCTGCTTCCACCATGTGGGCCTCCAGGACTCAAACTGAGGAGAGCAGCTTGGTCCCAGGCACCGTGCTGACCATCCCACGGCCTGAGGCTCACTACAAGAATACTAGTCACTGACCATCATTTTCATCGTGCTTTTTCTTCTAAGTTAGAAACTCAGATCACAAACTCTCCTCCCAGCTGACCAGCTCTGGATCCTGCTCCATATTAAAACTAAACACAAGGGTTTAAGTTTCAGAAACTAGGCTCAGATCCTAGCCCAAAGGGAACTTCCAGGAACATTCCAGAAAACTGTTTTCTCTAGGAAGGTAGTTCACGATGCAAAGGCGCAGCTGAAGAGAGCTCTCAGGTAAAGCCAACCTCTCAGCAGCCATTCGGACTCTAGCTTCTTAGGGCTCACTTCTGCCCACAGCAAAGGAACAGAACTCCTTCCTACCTTGGAGAGTGAAACAGTTCACCATCACAGGCATGCGTTATGTGTGCTCCATTAAACATTAACGCTTCTCTCTGTTTTTGGAGGTATGGACTCATGTGGCCCACTCTGACCCTGAACCCCTGATCTTCCTTGTCTCCACCTCTCAAGTGCTGGGGTTACAGGTCTATGCCACTATACCTAGTTTTAATGTCGTTTCTTATTTTCTTCCCCAAACTCAACTTATTTACTTTTGCTGTTTAAATGAATTAAAAAAATACACACACACTAATTTTTACCTAACATTTACTATGTTCCAGACATGATTCTAATTGCTTTACATCTATCCATTCATTCAGTGCTCACACAACCAACCCAGTGAGGCACGTAGGGACTGTCACTATCCTTCCATGGGTGAGGCACAGGCAGGCCAAGCTGCCTGCCAAAATGCCCCACAAAGAGCACCTCAGGCAGGAAACTGGCTCCAGAGCTCACACCGCCTGCCACTGCACCATGGCTCCTGTCTCAGGAAAGTCAGCCAGGATAACACTGTGAATTAATCATGAGTTATAGAGGATTCAATAAAACGACAGACCGCAGAGGGTCTAGATTGAGCCATCCTGACAATCACACTGAGTGATGGGAAGGGGGACACAGGTATCCGTCAGGCTGGCCCAAGGCGAACCCGCATTCACTCCACTGTCTGTGTCATTTAATGACTCAGGTACCACGGACCCTGGGTCTCCAGTCAAGGGAGACGAGCACTTTAGCTGGACGGAGCAGAAGACACGTGGTTCAGGAGGAGAAAGCAGTAAACACCGTGGGCACAACCGCGGCCAGGGGTGCAACCGGAACTCAGTGTCCATGTCATGGTCTGGGGAGACCTCGGAGGAGAGGACGTGCGGGGACAGGAAGGCCAAGGAGCCCGTTACAACATGACTAGGAAAGTATATTCTAGGGAGGGGACAGCTCAAGCAAGATCCTGCGGCACCAATTATGAACTCAGGGAACGAAGAGGTGATCAGTGTGCTTTGCCTCGTGTGAACTGTGTGTACCGTTCCCATCGAATGTGCCAGCCCGTGTGTATAATGAAGGCTGGGTCTTCAGCTATGGGGAAAAGTTAGGTCGCTGGGGGTGTGCCTCGAAAGGACTGCGGACTCTGGTCCCTTCTTCTCTCTTTGGCTTCCTGGTAATGAGGTGAGCACATCTGCTCTGCTGTACACCCCTGCCATGTGCTACCGCGTCACAGCCAGAGAGCAGCAGACCAGAGGCCACAGACCCAAACCTTCACATTGGAGCCAAAATGAGATTCTTTTCTATATACGTTGGTTATCTCAGGCATTTCGTCACATCGACAGAAGTTGATGAACACAACCTGGTAAGTTCCTAGAGGCACACTCACAATTCATCTATACCCTCAAGAGAATGAGGGATCTTCTTTCCGGGCACATCCAAGGTAAAAGACTAAAGTAACCTAAGTATCAAGGACAGTTCTGAGGTGGGGCCCACCTGCCAATCCCTCTCCCCGGAGTCAAAGGTGCTGTCCCCAGAGTGGAAGTGAAAACTCGATACCAACAGGTTGCCTTCCTCACCCAGGTGACTCTTTCAGCTCTTCCCTGAGCAGGTCTCTGCTAGTGCAGGAAGGTCACATTGAATTCGCCACTTACTCCTGCTCTCTCTGTGACAGCCATGGCTGTCTGTGTTTCGCTATTAGGAGGATCTGTATGACAGGGGTGACTTAATATGGGCTCCCTCTGCCATCACCTTCTGGTCCCTTTACAGTCGATAGACCACCTATTGACACAGGCTTGCTATCATCCCTGTGAGGACTGAGTTTCCTTCCCTATTCACCTAGGTTTATTACTCTTAAATTAAACCAAGTCCCATGAATCCCTCAGCATCCTGTAGGGATAGCGGCAGGAGTCATAAATGCCTTTGGCCACCCATTTCCATTCCCTTAAGAATCTTCGGGGGTGGGGGTAGGGGGCTGGAGAGATGGCTCAGCAGTTAAGAGCACTGACTGTTCTTCCAGAGGACCTGGGCTCGATTCCCAGCACCCACATGGCAGCTCACAACTGTCTGTAACTCCAGTTCCAGGGGACATGACACCCCCTCACACAGACATACAGGCAGGCAAAACACCAATGCACATAAAATAAATTATTACAAAAAAAAAAGAATCTTCGGATGACAAGTTGGTTGTATTTGTTGGCACAGTTCTCCACCTTAAAACTAAGGTCTTTCCACAGTTAACCAGCAGAACTGGGCCCCAGGCCAGGAGATGCTGACGACAGAGAGAGGTCACAAAGCTTGGCATTACAATCTGCTCCGTAAGGCAGAAGCCTGGATCTACTTTGGTTGCCGTTATCAACCTTAGGCAGGAAACGTGAGTTCTAGGAACCCTTACTATGCCCCCTTTAGACTCCACAGTCTCATGTGGGGTAAGAAAGTGTGTGTGTGAAATGCGGGGGATGACATCTGTGCCACCATATCATCACCTCCTTGGCTGAGCTGTAACAGTCTGGGGACTGGAAAAACATTTTTAAAGAGTCTCAGAATTACTTTGCTGGGCGGTGCTGGTGCACACCCTTAATCCCAGCACTCGGGAGGCAGAGGCAGGTGGATCTCGGAGTTCGAGGCCAGCCTGGTCTACAGAACCAGCTCCAGGACAGCCAGGGCTACACAGAGGAATCGAACAACCCTCACGCCCCCACCCCCAGTCTGAGACTTTTAAAAAAAAGGGAGAGAGACAGCTGAGAAGGTTCGTACAGAGAGGAATGCAGCGAGGACCCAAAGGTCTCTGGCTCAGGAGGAGAAAGCGGCGCCACACTGGGGTGCTGACCTGACCAATGGACTCACCGTCCTCTATGTCATAGGCGTACGCAGAGAGGCGCAGCGTGGTGGCGCAGTACTCGCATTTGAAGCAGCTTCGATGGAAGAACTTGCCCTCGGCGCTCAGCCTCTCCATCACGTAGACCCGCTTTTGGCAGAAGTAGCACGTGTCACTGCCCCCCAAGTTCTGTGGGAACTCTTTCTTGATGGAGCCCTGTGGGGTGGGTAGAGGAGGAGCATATCGGACTGTGTGGCCTCTCCCAGGGCCACACGCGCCCTCTGTGGTGATGATGACGCGGGTCGCGTGGACACAGACCGTGGGTATTAAACGACTACAAACGCTCTATTGGTGGCTTCCCCAAAGGGCAGCTCTCGGGGCAGCTTTCCTCCACAGGCCCCTCCCGAGGACCCTCAGTACAAGCCAGGGTCTAATCCTGTGATGATCAAGAACTAAGAGATGCCTGTGATGAAGAGTCCAAGGCTTCAGAATTTCTTAACAATCAAACCAACTGTCTGCTTGGGGGATAGAATAAATATACATATACCTGGTGTTCATGTGTGCACACACACGTGTGCGCATCCCCTGAATCCCGGAGGGACTATCTTTAAAGAGAAAAGTGCTTTTCCGCAGAACGTTCTAAATATTTACCACATTTCTAGAAATTTAGTCATCAAAATCAAGACCACCTCAAGAAAGCTGCCACGTGGCTACAGAAATCAGCAAGGCCCTCAGAGCAGGCGAGGGCTGCTCACCACGGTGCCATGGCTAGACACAGTGCCCCTGGAATAGCTCTTACCAGTTCCTTCTTGTCTAGAAGGGTTTTGGGTTGCTCTTTCCTTTGAAGCTGATTGGCTATCTGCTCAGCCAATGAGCTCACTCCGCCCGTGTACATCTTTATATACTTCTATCGGTTGAAGATTACAGAATGACCAGAATGAAGGGAAATGAGAAGGAAGAAAAATTAAATTAAGGAGACAGGGAAAAAATCTTTGAGAGGTGTAAATGAACGCACAGTGCAACAGCAATCCATGCCAACACAGTGCCCACAAGCAGAAACTGGGCAGTGAGCAAAACCCTGGTGCCAGCGTCCACACGGTGGTCAGCACACGCACGAGCAGCAGTCGTGGGGACAGTGTTCCACGGGAAGAACTTGCTCCTCCGTGTTTCTCCAAGAGTCCAGTTCTGGGGACAGGGAGGTAGAGGGCAAAACGGAAGTGAACTCGGAGGAGAAAGAGGGGCCTGCACCTGGACTCACAGGGTGTGAGGGGTCAACACCAGGAAGGTGGCTACCGTGTCCAGAGCCAGGAGAGGGCCCAGGGGCTCTGTGAATGAGGTGACGACCTCAGGCTGAGAAAGAAACCAGGCAGACTCTGGCAGAGGCTAATGTCCCACGTGAGCAACAGGTATGCAGAGTTCTGGCATCGCTGGTGACCCCCTGCCTCATAGTGAAACCCACAGTGTCTGCTCCATACAGCTGAGCACTCTGGGAAGAAGCCTCCTCTGATCACTTCCCCACTGATATGGGGGGTGGGGCTTTGGGAGCAGAAAGACAGCGCTCATCTACCCATACGCGGAGGCTAGAATTCTCCCAGATCAGGTGGGACACTAAGTTACATGCTACACCCTGAAGGAAGCGGCTCATTTTACCCTGGAAGAATTGTTCTGAAAGATGAGCAATGACAAATGAGGACAAAACCCAGAGCAGAGTATGGTGACACACATTTGCAACCCCAGCACTTGGGAGGCTAAGGTGGGAGGATTGCCATGGACTCAGGGCTGGCCTGGACTACATAAACAGCGAGACAGTCTAACCTCTTCCCCCAACACACACAAATCAAGCTAATGCAGTCCCCTTTTTGGCAATGCTGAAGAAAGGAACAGGAAAAACGCCCGTGTCTGCATGGCGAGCCACCCTGCTCACAGAGGCCTGACACCCTGTGGAGGCCTGGATCCTGGCCTGGGACTATAGTTTTGTGGGTAGTCTTTTAGAGACCTGAGAGCCAGGACTCTGGATGGAGACAGACACCTCTCACGGCAGGAAATAAAGGGCGCTCCCGGCCAAGTGGGACAGTTTGTCACCCACTCTGATCCAGACGCCGCTATCCCAAAGATGGCAAAATCCCCCGGTAAGTGGCCTCAAGGGACAAACCTGCAGAGCTGCCGGCCCAAGCAGCAGCATGTCCAGGTTCTCAGGGCCAACTCTCTAAGTCTGGGAACAGACACACTTGAGCAAACACTTCTCACCAGGCTCAGCTAGAGCCTGGCTGGAACTGAGCAATCCATTTCATTCTCCAATTCAACTAAAGAGATTTCCTAGGACTGGTTTTTCCTGCCAGTTCCACAGTCTCTTAGATTAGGGACCTGGAGAAGGGCAGGCCTGAGTCAGGCAGATACCCGGTAGAGGACAGCAGAAATGAGAGAAGAGATCTCATCTGAGAGCGGCCCTCAAAGGAAAGTGGCATCGCCTTCATTCTGTAGACAGATGGCAAAGTGCCAGCACACTGCGGTCCTAGCTCTACTGTGTGCTCTCAGGACCAGGGACCATCACCTCAGCAGCCACCGCCCGGGCTGCGCATGCAGAGGCATTTGTCAGTTCTTGGTGATGCAGCAACTGACAAGCATCCCCCAGAGAGGTGAAGACTCAAGTTCTGTTTGTCTCTGGCATGGAAAGCAGATGGTTTTCTTCTTCCCACTCTCAGAAGGGAGTTCAAGTGTAGCAACCATTAGGCTTAGCCCACTGCACACCACACACACACACCGCTGCACACCACACACATGCACAGGCTTCCCCGCGCATGTGCACACATACACACTGGCAGGCGAAGACAACAGCACTTCCGATCCCTAACAAACTCCTCGGAACCGGATGGAAGTCACTGGGGAAAAGCAGGCTTCATGCCACACATGAAAAAGCACCAAGAATGCTGTGTGCTCACTATTTTACTCAGGAAAGTTAGTGACGAAACAGTTCAAATTCTGTAGCACATGACTACGATAAAACACAGTCTTCAGCCAAAGGTTGAAAAATGCTATCAACATTGGATGTGGTTTAACAGTGGGTTCACTCGGACAGGCTGTGATGTGTGAAAACACTCAGAGAAAGCTAGTGGCCTCTTTAATATAGGCGTCTGTGGCAACACACACCCACACGCGCCCGCGCACACACGTGCACACACGCGTGTACACACAGCTTCTGAGGAGCCAGGCAAAGGCGGAGACCTCCTAGCCTCCCTCAGGTGGGTGACACCTGTGGAAACAGAGTGAGCAGAGGCTGCAGGAGAACATGGTTTTGCCAAGTCCAGGCCATGCTACCTGTCGGAGGGAGTCAGAGGAGGGAGAGGCAGGGCGGGTGGAGGAGCGGAGACTACGGGAGAGCTCCCACTGGTCAACAAAAAATCGACGCGAAGGCTCGGGCTCTGGCTATAAAATACAAGGTGGAGAAAAAGAGCACAGTAAATGTTAAAAGTCACACCTCAAACACAGGAAATTAGGGTTTCAGACGGTTTGGCTCTTTAGCTGTGTGTGTATATGGTAGAGAGAGCAGGCCTTGCAGTTCCCAGAAGCAAACGCACTTCACCTACGGCTTCCGTCTGCTTCCCATTTGCTCCTTCCCCATGCTTAACTGTCTCTGGAGCCTGTCTCTGTACTGTGAGCACCTACGAAAGCCTCAGGCACCTTGGCTTGGTACTCCTGCCAGGTTACCCCCTCTGCAGCTACCACTCCTACTAGACAGGTGAGACTGGCTTCTCCCAGAGTCCTTCTCTCGCTCACCTGCAGGGATTGCTCCTTGGCACAGACATCTCACACCCATTCCGGTTCTCTCCTGGCAGTGCAAAGAGCAGGACTGGGAACCTCACCATCCTCTGCTAGGGCAGGGGATGCTCTTGTCCTGTGGAGAGTGCCCAAGGCCTTCTCCATGCCTCCCTATGGCCAGAACTCAGGTACGCTCCTTCTAAGATCAGTGCTCAGGGCAGCTCTGCTTGCTAAGGAGCCAGACAAACTGCAAACAGGGATCCGGGGACTAGATCTAAATCCCCCTGTCTTTTTGAGACTGGTTTCAGCTGGTGCAGCCAGTGTCCAGGGTCTTCCTCAATGCTGAGCTAGCAGAGAGAAGGCGACTGACAGCCTTGACAATTGTTTCTTCATTTCCCACCACATTCAGGATAAAACCCTTACAGGACAGGAAGGACAGAGGTACCGCCCAGGCTCCAAGGAGACCCGCTGTACCCCCATTTGGGTTGGTCCTTCAGTGTCACGGCAGTGACAGGCAGAGCGGCAGGTGTCTGGGAATTCGCTACCCTCTGCTCCAGGTACCCAGCCAGCTTCCTGGCCCTGAGTTCAGCACTTGGATGGGGTCAGTCATCTGAACCCAGTACAAGGAGCAACAACTCTGTGGACTGCTAACATTCACGAAAAGGAATGAGGTAAGTGACCACCCTGCTGCAATGTGGGACGGTCAGAGTGAGGAGCTGAGCGAAGGTGAGCTACAGAGTGAGGCCGTGCATGAACAGCGGTATGGGGTGGGGAGAAGACCGGGAGAGAAGCAAGCAGTACCCCAGTATACAGCCTAAGCCCCACACTAAGAAATCGATAGACACCAACTCCCTGCATGCCATATTGCCACTTCGGCTATGACTCTGGGCACCACAGTTCTGGACCTCACACAGTTTCCTGCCAAGCTCCCTTTTATCCAACATACTTCGATTCCTTTTCAGATATTGTTTATTAAAAACCACCAACACCTCGTTAAGTGTGTGTTCTCCTGAATGCAGGGCACTACCCTGCTCCCTTGCTTACATAGACAGGACTATGGTAGGGTCTGGGAAGAAGGAAGAGGCTGTGAATGCCATGTCCACACCAGCTCCCCTACCAAGCAGCAGTAAAGCAGAGCTGGTGACGAGGAGGGCAGGGAGGTCAGCCACCTCCGGCGCAATCCCACCTCTCTCTAACCCTGTCCTGCCGGTAGTCTGGTCCAAGGGCAGAGAAGACGGTGCTAACATCTGTTTGCTAACGACCCAAGATGTGACATGACTTGCTGCTTGGTCCTCAACGCAGTTCTCAGAGAGCAGAGGCAGGGAGAAGGCATCTATGAAATGACCAACGAGCTGCAAGGTCACCAGCTCACTGGAGATCTTTAAGGACAGGAGCAATGCCAAAATCTTCATGAATAAGTAGGCTAGGGGCTTCATCATCACGTTCATTGAAAAAGAAATGGCACAACGGCCCATTCTGACCCGTGACGACACCTCTGGAGTTTTTCAGAAGAAATCAACTACAGCTTCTCATTAAGCACCCCCGCCCTGTCACTGCCTTCTTCCCCAAACTCTGGCAAGAGCCTCACTTCCTCTTAGTATTTCTATTTCAGGAGCCAAGACTGTCCAATCCACTGTCTGTCCGTCCCGAGGCTTCCCTCTCCCACTTCTCTCCGATTTTCAAAGCCTTTCGGCCACTCGCGCCTACTGTGGGGGGTAGAAGTGACAAGGTCTTGGAATGGGATTGGAGAACAAACTGGAAACCCACTAAGGCCCAGTGTCACAACGAGAGCACCAGGATGAGCAACCAGTCTGAATGCTTTACAGACGGACACTCCGCCATTAATGCTCCTGTGTGGGTCAACGCTGTTCGCGGAGAGTTCTGGCTCTTGGCTGGGTGACAAGTGAGCAAAAAGCGGGGAGAATGACTGGTCTCCATGCTCCCTTCCCTCTGCCCCACCACACAGCGTGCCCAACTGTCGGCTCTCAGCCTCCCATGCCACAGGCTCATGCTTTTTTACCCTCTCATGGTGGGGATTCTGCTTGCCACGGCTGCCAGCATGAAGATCCCTGTACATCTGTTGGCAAAAGTAGAAACTTAAGCTCCATCCCAACTCTATTTGGACCTACCAGGTAACAGTGGGAAATTTAGGCAAGAATATCCCCAGCCCCAGATTTCCCCAACCAACTATCCACAATCCCTCCTGTATCAAATTCCATGGTCGGGGACATGGAATGTTCTGCATGGCCGTCCACCTGCCTCCAATGAGGCCCCTCCACAGACGAAGAACCACAGTTAGTACAAAGGTGGAACAGACGTGTCTTTCACACAGTGGCGTAAGATTGGAGGCATGCAGTGGAAGGCAGGTTGGCAGGGAGGCGTTCCACAGCAAGACCTCAGAAAGGAAGGTGGGGAGATGGAAACTGGATGAACCAAGGACCGTGACAGAGCTCAGAGGAAACTCCGGGGTGGGGAGGAGACCCTAAGTAGGAACCTGGGAGCAAGGCACAGTTTACTGCCGGGAGAAGAGCGTGGAGACTGAAAGCACTCTCAGTTAACAGACAAGTGTGAGATCGTGGAAAACCCTAGGCCAGGCACGGGGCTGCTTCAGTGAACGGAGGAGAGAACTAAGATGGTAATTATGGGAACAGGAAGACCATGATGCCCACTAAGGTTAACTGGCGACGTTCATCCTTGGGAAACGGAAGCCAACATCCTCGGTGGCTGCCCTCACCCAGTACCCTTGACATGTTGCCACAGGCAGCAGGAGCCCAGAGCCTGCCTCCAGACTTCTCACGGCTCCCTTCAGTTCGGGCCCGTTGCTCGCCTGTCGTCTTGCACAACTCCTTGGCCTCTCCACCCTATTCCTCAGACTGTAAGTGGAGATGATGGTGGCCCCTGCCCCACAGTTACTGTGAGACCTGGCTGAAATATTGTGTGGGGCAGAACAAAGGCTCAAAACTTTGAGCTCTTATTTAGAAGACCCTGGGCAGTCACAACAGCCACCATGTCTCAGTTCTTAGGCCCGGGGGCGTGAGGAAGGCCTGCAACACCAGGTGCATCATTAGTGGTCATCTTTTAGGTACATTATCTTCATGATGAAAATACCCTTTCACCAATCTTGCCCTGGTATTTTATAGAGTTTCAGCTCAAGGGTCAGCAAGCCATTCTCTGTACACACTATATAGGTGCGTCCACCATAAACGTGTTTGTGTGGGACAACAGCCACGTGGCCGGTGGCTCTCAATGCAGCTCTCAGTGATCTGCCTGGAGTGGGAAAGGGTGGCCGGGCTGGTTAGAAGAAGCTCTATGAGCCAGAGAACAGGCTGTCAGCGTCACAAGGAACCAAACCCATGCAGGGAGGCCATACGAAGCTTTCTTGTGCACATCTTAACTGTACTGCGTAGGACAGCAAAAGAAACATGGCTACTTTGAGTGAGGTCCTACAGAAATGTGTACTTCTTGGGGCTGAGGGGCCTTGGATCTGAGATGAGTATAGTTCATGCTCTGGTTTCTGGCTGTCCTCCCGTGACAGGGACTAGACCAGAACACGCAGGATTTGAATGCACAGGGCCCTGTCCTGAAGTCCCAACAGGAATATTCCATTGTAGTAATGAAGGCTGCTTTTGCTACATGTGATCTTTTAAAAGACTTAGCCTCGAAGAGAGGGGTTACTGAGGTGGTTCCCTCCATGCACAGCGTAAGTAGGCGTACAGACAGAACATAGAGCATGCAGAGGATCACCTGCTGAACACTTCGAGCCCGGCAGGAAGGTGGAGTAGGGGGAGGAGAGAGAGTGATCACTTTTTTGGGGCAGGTCCGAGCACGCTCCTTTTCCTGTCGCTTTTACACCAACAGACACAAACAAGAAAGAACACCGTTGAAATGGGGCCTCGTGGAGATTGCTTCTGGGAGGGGTGAGGAGTATTTGCATATTTGCAAAGCATCCCAAGAGGCCCCTTCCTTGACCATCCACCCTCCACAGCACCTCACTCTGTGTTCAGGGGTGGCCCATCACAATCTTTTGTCTTTCATGTTGGACTGGAGACTTAAACCTCACGGCTGGTGAGAACTTTGGAGTGATGCTCTCGAATGCCAAGGGTCAAGGGCTTTTATCAGAGAAGTTGGGGCACAGAAATGGATCTGATCGTAAGAGGAGAGACAAGGCAGATGGGCCCACCTGGGATAGCACATGACCTCTGCACACCAGGTCACACCAGGGCAAAGCATGTTTCCCCCAAGCCATCTGTGGCCACGACCCATCAATGGCTTGCTTTCTTATGCCCCTCACTCACATGCAAGAGTTCTGGAAACTACAAAGAAATGCCAGAAAAAAGGCTCTACAAATTAAGCCCTAACTGAATGCTCATCCCTTGTTCTGCCTGTACCACATGTATCCTTCTCTGTGGGTCGGCTCACGGTTCAAGAAAGATGCTTCTCGGTATTGGAGAAACAGCCATGCATTACCCTGGACCTCTCTGGTACCTTCCAGAAGATCCTCAGCTTTCTTTACCCAGCCTGCTGTGCCGGGAAGAGGGTGGGGGTGGGGAGGCCTGGGGCAGCTCTAAGGTCAGAGAAACATCTCCACTGGGTGTTCCCACCTCCCATGACAATCTGCTTCCAAACCCAGGCTGGCTCATGTGCAGTTTATCTGCAGGACGTACTTCTGAGATCAAAAGGAAAAGGGGTGGGCAAAGGATGAGCTGCAGTGTTTACTCTGGAAAGAACAGCACGAAACCATTGGCAAGCGGGGCTGTGATCCATGTTCCTCCCTCTACACGATGACCTAAGTCGGAACAGGACCTCGTGCCAACTCTGCCATGGATGCCACCCCTGCCACGCCTCCTGTCTCAGTAGGAGCCACTTCAAGAGACACACACAGTGAGTCACAGTGAGGTGCTGTCTGCCAGAGGTGAGTGGCCAGCCAGCAGCAGCCCAGGCTCCGGGGCTCTGAGTTCCCATTCTTGGGAGCGTCTAAACACATCTCTAGCTTCCAGGAGATACATCTGGAGGGCCAAACCCATGAGGTAGAGTTGAAAAATGATGGATATGTGAGTATTTGACATTCCACCGGAACAAAACGTGGGGTACAGTGTGTCAAAATGTGGGGTACAGTGTGTCAGTGCCGCCTGAACAGGCCCTGAAGTCTGTCATCCCCAACTCGAAGAAGCCTAAAGCACTTACTGATCTAAAGCACTTCCGCTGCTCAAGGCTGCCAAGGCTCACGCCATCTTCCACGCCACCCGCTACAGCTACCGGTATCTTACTTCATCGAAGGCAACAAGCTCAACAGGCAGGAGAAAACCCAGTGTCCACACGGGCCTTGGCGTAACGCTATGAGCTACTGGGCTTCACGAGCAGCCTGGGTATAACCAGGTTCCAGGTGACCTTTCAAGCTGCCGGACTGATCTTCACCAGGACAGAGGCCAACACCCAGCAGGCTCTCTGAGCCACACACACTGCCCTCCCCTTCCCAGAAGCCCAACAAAGCTGCACCAGCACAGGCCGCACACAAAGCCACCCATGTCCCCACCTGCAGGTGACACCCGACCTTCCTGCTGTTCTGTTCTATCTCAGGCCTTCTCTGGGAAGAAGAAGACTTTACACTTCCAAACTTCTGGTTTGGAGTTCACCCATTCCCTTCCATCCAGACTTCGAGCAAAGGATAAACACAAACAAACAAACAAATGCTTGATGGCATTTTTCAGAAGGCCTCCCTCTATGAAGTGACTCCTACTGAGGCAGGAGGTTTGGCTCCTGTTGTGAGTCTGGACATTGCTCCAACATTCTCTCTCTCCCTTCCTGGGCCCTGCCTCCCACGTGTATATTATCACAAGGTTAGAAAGGAGCATTTTCTTCAAAATGCAATTTCTGTAACACCCACCTCACCATTCCCCAGCACTTCTGGGCACCAGAGCTGGAGAGGCGGGCCGTCGGAGAAGCTAAGAGAAGCCAGGATCAGCTCACTCTATCTAAGCAAAGTAACACATGCTCATCCAGTACCCTGCCCAAGCCATGAACTGCTCAACCGCAACAGTACAGACGCACGGGAAGCTGCTTCCCACCCACTGACCAGTCTCCGCTACCCGAGGCGTGGGTCCCTCCTGTTCTGACTGTCAGATAAGCAGTTTTCCAGGAGTCCTGAAAAGGTTTGGTGGAAATCCCCAGAAGCTTTTTGTGTGTTGTTTTGGGGTGGCACTAAGGATGGAGCCCCGGGCCTCATGAGCTAGGCAAATGTTCTCCCACTGAGCTACAGCTACAGCTCCTAAGCCCCCCACTAAAAGATGTGGACAAAATTCCAAGGAGAAAAAAAAAGCCAAAAACCAAAAAACTCAACCCATAAACATAAATTTTTGTATAGGTCTGAAAGAAACAAGTCCACAGCTCATGACTACTTTCACAGGTATATTTCCTGCCTCACACGAAAGGCACAAACCCGTTCTCAGGCACGACACAGGTCACCCAGAAACAGGCCACTAAAAGGCCAACCTGGCAGGAACGTCACGAGAGCAAAGACCCAAGGGCTCAAGTACTGTGACGCCTTCCCCTGTGACGTGAAGCCAGCTGCCTTCAATACCAAGTCAACAGCCTTCCTAAGAGGCGCTTCGAACCCCAGGGAGTAAACGCAACAACAGAATCAGACCGGCACTGTCTGTCAAATGTTTCCCAAAGACAACTGGAGCAGTGCAGCGCCTTCCTGCCTCGGCGGCGAGCTAGCTTTTCAGGCGGGCCAGGAGCAGAGGCGGGGTGGAAAGCCAGAAGAGGCCATGCTATACCCTAGCAATTCTTTTACCTGTTTCCACTGGGGGATGGGAGCAGGGCGACCCTGCGCGGGCAGGCTGCGGGACAGCTGGCTGGGCCCACGCTTTTGTGTAGGCTGCGACACACGCAGGCCACGCGTGAGCGGGGGCAGGACATGGAGACAAAACAAAATAAAATACAGTAAGGTAGGAGAAGACAGGAAAGGGTACCTGTGGAGGACAGACATCTGTCCGTAAACTGTGAGGGGGTGGGCAGGCTAAGTTAACCCTTAGAAAGAAGTTACATTAATAAAGGAGAGATCGTAGCCTCCCCCAACCCAAAACCAAGTGCAGACACAGGGAGGGATAAAAGGAGAGGGTGAGGAGAGGAAACCAAGCTGTGATTTTTTTGGTTTTTCCGAGACAGGGTTTCTCTGTGTCGTTTTGGTGCCTGTCCTGGATCTCGCTCTGTAGACCAGGCTGGCCTCGAACTCACAAAGATCCGCCTGGCTCTGCCTCCCTAGTGCTGGGATTAAAGGTGGCATTACCACCGCCCAGCCCCCTAGCTGTGATTCTTGTTACCCTTTTACCAAAATGAATTCTCTGGGGGTCTAGACGACTATCTGATTTGGAAAACGAATCCCCTCACGGAGAGGAAGGCAAACTTCTTGCAGAGGCGGCCTTCCACTGGAGGGCGCTCTGGCCTCCTGACGTGGGGCTGGCAGAGCGCAGCAACCTCCACTGCTCCAGGGAATGCTACCATCCCTGCTGCAACACACCAGAAAAAGTCAGGAGTGTAGACACTAGCCCAGAGCCCGGCATGAGGAGCAAACTCATGGCTGCTTCCGGACCCATGGGAGCCATGGTCTGTGAGTACAGACAAGAAAGAGAATTTGTCCTGTCCTGGTGCTCTTTCGGTATCAGGGAGCGTTGAAACCCATTTCAGAGAGATGTCAACACGCGAGCCCCTTCTCTTTAAAGAGGCTTAGTGACATCTGCAGAGCAAGGGAGAGACAAGACGTGACATGGACACTCTAGGCCGGGTGCTGCCGGACTCTGACACGTGACTTACGTCTCCATAAGTCTCCACCTAAATGGCTCACATTCCTGGAACAGAATCTTAGCTCACAGAAGCAGGGATGGATACCTTCATGTCTTATCAAAGGAGAAGCAACTAAAACATCGACCACAGTTGGAGACAGTGACTAGCAGTGTACACACACTCTGCAGATGCCTGTGAGCTGAGAAGACACAGGAGCAGGCAAAAACAAAAGGCGGAATCTAAGGAAGTGTGCCCTCGGAATGGTCTCCACCATGAAAACAAGAATGTCCTGAGAAAAAGCCCAGAAAGAAATGTGGCAAAATTAACAGAATTGTAGGTGCCTTCATCACCTCTATTATACTTTTCAGAGTTCCTTCAAGAAGTCACATTCTTCTTTTTCTTTTCTTGAGATAGTGTATCATCATGTAGCTCAAGTTGGCCTTGAACTCACAATCTTCTTGCCTCAGTTTCCCAAGCCTTGCTTTTACACCACCATGCCAGCTACAAGCTTCGTTTGTAACTCAGTAGGTATGTGTGTGAACACACACATGGGTTTATAGTCATCCAAACAAGTAATTTTTAGATCCCTCTACTGATTCTGGTCATAGACTCCTGAGACCGGAGGGGAAGCCAATGCAGCCCTGAATGTGTAAGACTCGGACAAGAGCAAGCCTGGCCCCCGAGTGCCGGGGTCTGTGGCACGGCCCGTCCAGAAGCTGAGCTTACCTGTCTCCTTACACCAGTGGACTGTGCAGGAGCATTCTCTTCGAACTTTGCCAGCAGCTGGGTTGCCATATACTTTACTTTGTTCTGGTTCCCAATGGCAGCGTCCATTCGCCTGTCCGTCAGGGTGCTCACCAGGGTGGGCCTCTCTCCTCGGTAGCTCCGGGGAGGCTCCTCCTGCCCAACAGAAAGCACCCAAGAATCAGGACGGGTCACAGAGATGCCGATGCTCTTCTCTCAGCGTGTGGGCAGGGACTGAACGGCAGCTTCAGGTTGCTTAACAGCACACTGCAAAGTTCTGACGTGCAGCATTAGCAAGGTGCCAGGATGCAGGGCACCACAGGGCACACAGACTTGTGCTGCATCACCAGATCTCAGCAAAGCCACTTTGCTTTGCCAAATGTGTGATTCCACGGAGAGAAAGCCTGAGCATGTGTGCGCACATTCCCTGCTAGTTTCTGGAAAGTAAAACAGAGGCAAAAGCACAGAGAAACCCTCCTAACAGATGACGACGTAAAGATCCAGCAATACCCATTTGAGAATAACTTAAACCAGGTGGCCAGAGATGGCTCAGTGGTTAAGAGCGCTTACTGCTCTTGCAGAGGACCCAGGTTCTATTCCCAGAACCCACAGGAGACAGCTCACAACCACCTGCAACTCTAGTTCCAGGGAAACCCATGCCCTCTGGTCTCCACAGGTACCTGCACATACATGATGCA
Source organism: Peromyscus attwateri (assembly GCA_902168425.1). NCBI lineage: Eukaryota > Metazoa > Chordata > Mammalia > Rodentia > Cricetidae > Peromyscus > Peromyscus attwateri. Next base: position 28,528 of record CABHPP010144941.1, read on the forward strand.
CATAAACTCACACAGGAACACATATATGTGTACGTACACACACACACACACACACACACACCCCAAACCCTTAAACCAAAAAGGATAATTCAGAGCAATCAGTTCTGACAAACCGAGATGAATCTTACCTCCTCTGACTGACTGGTTTTCCTCCTCTTTCCAGCCCCATCCGAATCCTTTTCCTTTTTATCCTGCACCATAAGAAGACACAGACAGCATTAGCCTGGTCACCTTCCTTTGCCATTAGCTCCGCAGCCACATTAATGTGACTCTGTGTGCACATACCTTGGGAGAACGCTTCCGAGAGATGGTCTGTCCAAGCTTGCTCAGGAAGGAGATGGGGGATTTGGTGCTGGCTATCAGGACGGCTTTCTCCTCTGCATTCAGGTCCAAGGTGTCTGTGGACAGGAGTGAGCAATGTTTACCTAAGACAGCGCCACAAAGTCCTGACCGGAACCACACTCCCGTATAGGGAACTGGTGGAAGGAGGCTCACAGACTCTGAGGGGTTACCATCTAAGACAGATGAGCACGCACAGCCACAGAAAACATCAGAAAGGAAACGCATGCTTCGGTCTAAACACTCTCTTCTCCATCCACATCCACAAAACCAACCCCACTCCTTACACTTCAGTTGCAGCGACCCACACTTCCACTCTGGAAAGGTTGGACTCTGCCTGGGACTACCACAGCAGACTGATAAAGTTAAATTTTGATAAAGAAAACTTCAGGTTGGGGTGGAGGGTTGAGAGGGATGAGACATGGGGCTGTCAGTTTGGAGGGGCTGCAGAGGCTCTGTTCTTAGCTGTGTCTGAAGAGGGGTTCTCAATGAACAGGGCTCCTCAGGGTTCAGGGTTTGTGTTGTCAGAAATGCATATCCAGCTAGAGAAAGACACAGGTTCTGATAAGGGCACACGGGCTTGAAGACGCTGTGAGGAGGAGGGCACCATTAACTGTGGATTTATTATTGTTATTATCTGGGGGGCGGGCACACATGCCCCAAGCATTTGCTGGGGTCCGAGGGCAGCTTTGTGGAGTCAGTTTTCTCCTCCTGCCTCTCTGTGGGCTCCGGGGACTGAACTCAGGTTCAGACTCTTACTACTTGGTGGTAAGCACCTTGGCCCACCGAGCCATCTAATATTATATAACAGCAATAGCAATTTGAGAATTGCTAACATTTATTCAATGCTCACTTGCCATTCTTAGTACAAAACAGCATTACTATATCCATCACTCTCTTTTTACATACAGGGAGACTGAAGTATAAGGAAACTTAGCAATCTGTCCAAGGTTGGAAAATGGAAATGCTGGAACAAAACCCAGGTCAGACACTGTGGCCAACTCTCTGAAGCACAGTGCTTCTGTGACTGTAAGTAGTCTCCTAGGTAGCTTCAATTGTCAACTTGACGTAACCTAGTGTCATCTGAGAGGAAACGTGACTGAATAATTGCCTATATCAAATTGGCCTGGGGGGAATGTCCTGATTATCCATTGATACAGGAGGTCCTGGTCCCACCTTAGGGGGTACTATCCCTGGGCAGGTGGCCCTGGGCTATAGAGCTGGCTAACCATAAGCCTGTGAGCAAATGAACCAGAGTAAATCAGCAAACAGCGTTCCTCCATGGTTCCTGCTTGAGTTCCCACCCCAGCCTCCCTCAATGATGGACTGTGACCTGGAAGTGAAAGCCAAGTAAACCTCCTCCCCTCCCCCCTCACTTGCTTTTGGTCAGGGTTTTCATCACAGCAACAGAAAAGGAAACTAGAACGAGTTTCACAGGAAGACGTTTTGTAGCCCTACTGGGTCCTGGCTGAGGCAGCAGACTGAGGACCAAGGAAGAGTTACTGGGGATCCAGTAGAACACAGCATCACAGACGCTGTGACCGTGAGAGAGCACCAAGAGACATCACTGCGGAGTGCTGACTGGAGAAATACCAAGTCTACAAGATGAGAAACAGGCCTAGGCACGTAGCTCCGGTGTAAGGAGCTTGTGTGATGTTCATGAGACCCTAGGAGCAACCACACACGTACACGTACGCGCGCGCGCGCACACACACACACACACACACACACACACACACAAACTAAAAGATGAAAAAATAAAGAGGTGAGAAACAAGAAAGGAACTTGGATTGGGAAGATTCTTTGCAAGGGCACAGGGCGGTCGGGGCAGAGTTCTACAAAGAGAAGCAGTATTACAAGGAACTTCCAAGTTCATCAGGAGCCACTTTGGCAGAAAGGATGGGTCTGAGAGAGACTGGGGGGAGGTGGCGGAGTCAAGGAAAAAAGCTTTGGACAGATCAGTTTTGCATACTTATGGGTAAAGTGAGAACGATTTTGAAAACAGCATAGGGTTAAGAACACAGTGCTGAGAAGGAACGTGTGAAGTAAGGTTCTAGAGACCTCCCTGCTGACCAGGCGGCAGGAGGCCAGAATCCCAGCCCTGAGCCTCGGGTCCTTACCGCTGGAGGAGAGTGAGTCCTTGAACATCTCGTAGAACTGCGTGAGGTACATCACCATGGACAGCTTGTCGGGCTCCGCCACTGAAGCCATCTCCTTGCCTGTCATGATGGGAGAGATGCCCAGCTCCTTCTCAGCAATGTCAAAGGCCAGCTGGTTATTCTTCTCCACATTCTGCTCATCCAAAGAATCAAAGTCTCTGAGAAGCACGACAAGGAGAGGTGGATCAAGTTGGGCTTACTGCCCTCCATCCAGACACAGTACCGGGTACCACTGCCGTTTCCCGGGCTAAGGTCCAGGGAGTCCGGCGTCATCCCTGGACCTGAGAGCAGATGGGCTTTTCTCGACCCCCATTCTTCCCTCCTGACTAGGGAAATGCACAACACCTTTGTGTGTGTGGGGGGGGGGAATGACTAGAGATCTACCCATCTAGATGAATGGGGAGGGGGTAGGAGGAGGTGTGTGGGGGGAGAGACAACATGAATCTTCCAGGGACACCAACTCCTTACTATAATGTAAGCTCGTGATGGGAGCTATCTTAGTATGTGCCTGGCCACAAATACATAAAAAACTAATGTCCAACAGTGACATAACCCTGTCTGGATCGAGTTCCCGATGTCCTGGGACTGTCGCTTGCCCTAACAGTTCTGGTAAATTCTATTAAACTTTCTCCTGAGGGGAAATTCTAAAACCTTCTTCAAAGGTTTCTCCACTGCTGAATCTCTGAGCTTTCCCAGCCATCTCCATTAATAAACAACCCCCCCACCCCCACCCCACCGCCCCAGGTTCCACTCTCACTACTCAGAGGATGGCTTTCTCAGTTGCCTTCACCATCCTGGCATCCCTTACTTGGTGTTAACCCACTGACCTCATGAATTTTTTTTCCCATTAAAAACAAATTACTTTTCTCTTAAATTAAGCCCATTAAACCACGAACACTCATCCTGAAGAGTCCCAGCAGTGCTGAATCACGCACTCCCTGCTCCCTGACCACCCTCAGGCCTTCTCCAGGCCACCTTAGGGTGTTCTAACAGGACCCTCTACCCACACTCCATCCCACCCCCAGCTGCCTCCCTCCCTCCTTCTCTTCCTTGCTGTCCCTTTGAGATGGAACTGACCCCTGCCCCCACCCCAGCTTCAGAAACCCTGTCATGCCACATGGCTGTTCTCTCTCCTCACCCCTCCTCTCTGGTGCAAATGACAAAACACTACTTTCATTTAGTTTTTTTTTTTTTAAACCAACTTTTGGACGAGCATCGGAGGTCATTTCTTTTACATCAGAAATTTACCCCTTCTTTTCATTTTGCCTGGGAATCGAACTAAAGCCTGGTGGGTGTCTGCTGGGCAAAGGCTACGCTCCCACCTCTCCGTATTTATTTATTCATTTTAGGAGACAGTTTCGATCTGAAACTCAACTCTCCTGCGTAAGCCACCCAAGGCTGAGATCGCAGGCAAGCCTGGCTACAGTTGTTTTGTTTTGTGGTACTGGGGATCAAACCCAGAGCCTTACACATGGTCCTCGCTGTTAATCTACACCATGCGAGGCTGGTTTTATTACCTCTTGCATCATTCCTTGCTAACATCACAGAACGGGGACTATGTCTTTTAGGATTTCCTTAGCCAAGCATTAAAACAACGGGCAAAACCTGAACCCTTGAGCGGACCTAATGATGAAAAAGAAGGCAGCCAAGAAAACCCCCAGCGTCTGCTGCTGCCGCTCACTCTGTTTGGCTTCCATAGTAACAAGAGCCTGGGGGTGGCGGGTGTCCTGAGTGCTTTGTTCATGCGGCTGACCCAAGCCACCCTGTACTGATTCTGTAGACAGGAGTGAAGGATGGCTGTCAGAGGGATAGTAGGTAAGATGACGTCCCCTGAAGCTCAGGAGCACACTTGCAAAAGCACACTCTTTAACAGAGAAAACACCCACGACCATCATAAATCAGGTACATATCTATTGTTTTCTGTTGGGTTGAGCTAGCCAAGTGTTCTCGCCAGGTTTCCCTTGTGATCAATAGCATCTGAGAGAGAGCTAGCCAAAATGAAGAGTTCAACCCGGGGCCAATAAACAGAGTTTTCCTTTGTGCAAAGTTAACAGGCCCAGGTGGGTGTTAAAATCAGTTTTTGACCTTCGGCATGCTATGATTTTTAAAGCTAACTTTTTTGGGAATTGAGTTTTAAATACAAGTAAGTCAAAATCCTGGCCTAGAGAAAGTATTTTACCATGCAACCCATACTAGGAAAAAGCATACAGTTTACATAAGGGGCTCTTGGATCCTTGGTGAAGATAAAATGAAGCACAAAACTGGTCATGACTTACATCAGATCAGGGCGGTATCTGTGGATGATTGCACACAGGGCCAGGCCGCTTTTCCAAGACGTGGTGAGATCTGTCACATTTACCCCTGCATAGCCATCTGTCTGCCTTTGGCACCACCCCAGCAGTTTGCTTGAACGAGCTACAGACTCTAAAACAATAAAAATAATTATTGCGGTATGCTTACCTAGTAACGCTGACATAGCATCCTCTTTGCAGTACACATACATCCAGTTTGAAAAGTTACTGAGGGTGGGGACAAAATGTCAGGGCTATTTTTGGAAGAAAGCAGTGAGGCATGAGTTTATGTCACCAGTACCATGACAGCACAATTTTCGGCACCAACCTATCTGATTCCAGGGTCAATGCCCCAGAGAGACACCTCTGCGCAGGTGACAAGGACCTGCCACACGGAAGCCATGTTCCGGCAGCAATCCTGGAGACAAGTGGATGGCAGAGTGCCACCTCCTAAGCTGATACCTCATTGGCAACGGAGTCAAGATGTCCCTGGAGAGTTGCTTGGCAACAGGCTGAGGAAGCCTTTCCTCCACAGCAACACCGGGAGATTAGATTAGAAAAGGTTTCCTCTGTGGTACCTTAAACCAAAAGCAAACAAAGCCTCAGTCTCACTTCCTAAGGTCCTGACTGAGCGCCAAGTGAAGAGACTCTGTAGACCGAAAATGACAAGGCCAAATACTCCAGACCAGAACAGGTCCCCTGACTCAGGTTAGCAACCTATGTTATAAAGGATCACATGTGGAGCCAACAACAAGGCATGTGACTCGCTGACATGTCTTCATCACGAGGAGTTCTGCGGGCACTGATCTAAGTTTGAGCAGTCTGTTCCTGTCCCCAAGGCAGCTAGGATTTAGCTCTGCACGAAGTCACTTGGTGATTTGTGAACAGATGATTTAAAAACGCCTATGACTAGAGTCTTGCTAAGTCCTTCACAGTGCCAGCATGGTCTGAAGCAACAAACGGAGCACTTCTGGGGCCATCTCTTGATGTTGCTATTGACCTACTCGGATGTTTCCCATGTCTGCACATCCACCCGCCCCATGTCTATCGGGCAACTACAGAAGCGTAGGTGAACACAGCTATGGTGAGAGAGATACAGTCTCTGCTCTCAAGGGCTGACACCCCAGGGGAGGAGAAGAGGAGGTCACAAACTGCCTGCTGGTTTTCACATCTACCCTGACATCTCACGACCATGTTATTAAACTGTCCAAGATAGAACTCAAACCTTTCCAGCCTCCTCACCTCCTTGTTTGGACTGATGCAGCAAACCCACAACTATCTACCTGGTACCTCCAAGGACAATTAACCGTCCATGCCTATCCACCGTGGTGCCTTCCGACTTTTCCTATTAACAATAACCACAAAACGGTTGCTGTTTCCACCCACAGCATGCAGAGCACTGTGGCCAATGCTGTGCCAGAGACCTCCTGACTGCAACCCAGGAGCAGTGTCGCTCCTCCCAGATCAAAGACAAGGACACCGAGGTTCTGAGGTCCTAACTAAACTGCTCAAAGCCACAAGCGCTGCAGAAGGCACAGCTTGGACTGAGAGCTGCTCGTATCTGGCCCCGAAGCCCAGGTTCTATTGTGACTCACTGCCTCAGCCCCAGATTCTGGCCTTTACCACAGAGACTGACTACTGAGCTATTTCCTAAACAGCTTCCGGGCACCATGCGTATTTCCCTGCTCAGTCCGCTGTAATGCGCCTGAACAGTTGTGCTCAATGCCACTCTCCAAAGAAATTCGCCAGCAGCCCTTCAATACGCACAAAACACAGAATGACCTTTGTGGAGGGCCCCAAAACAGCTTGACCACACAGCAGCCATGACAGGCTTTGGGGCCTAGACACAGCTTCTGTGACAGGCTTACTGGCAGATCCAGGAAAAGCCTTAAGCTGATACCACCCAGGGATCTACCCAGGGATGAGGAAGTACCTGACATCCCAAACATTCCAACCATTAGATAAGTTAGCCAGATGTCCTTGAGTCTAGGACACACCTATTTTTTGTTTTACAGATACCCCTAGACAACTGTCAGCCGTTCAGGGTCCTGGACCCTGGAAATCCCCTCACCCCAACCTCTGCTAGGATAAAAACTCTGCCCCACCTGAGCTCAGGGCTCTCTGCTCTCACCACTGCATCGGACAGACAGAGAGACCAAGCTCGGAGCTTGAAATAAAGGCTCTTTGCTTTTACATGCGGGATTTGGTCTCCGTGGTGATCTTTTGGGGGCCCCTGTGATCTGGGCATGACAACCTTCGCATCTGCCACAGCATGATGGTGCTGTCTCAGGACCCAAGGGAAAGACCACCACGTGTTCTCTGCCAAAACGTGAGTGTGTGTACGGGTACCCAGGAGCTTGTGTGCACATTCTTTCTCGCCCTCTCCAGGATCTGTAGCTGATTGCTGTGGGACACTGTCCTCCAAGTGTAAGAGCATTACCATCCTCAACAGAGTGGCTGGGATTAGTGGCAAGCGACCCTTAAGGTCAGGGCTGTTGATGTCCCCTCACAGGAGGGAAACACCTCAGCTTTACATGATGCTGTTCTGGCTGCACACAGTCTCAGGAGGTGCTGGAGCATAGAGAAAGCAGAGAGCTAACTGAAGGGAAGCCTCCATCCACACGGCTATGGAGAAGTCCTCATCTACACAGGTGTGAGACTTCAGACGTGGACATCTGGGGGTCACCCATGTTCCTGCAGGTATGCTTATGAACTCACTGGTTCACAGGGCTACACTTGAGTGGACTGATGACTTTTGTTGGTTATTATTTATTACTTTTGTTGGTTCCCCATCTGGGACAATCAGACATTTGTTTATATCTCCCTAGGAAAAGTTCATGGAACAATAATTTACCTCTATACTCTTGTACTACCTTAGACCACAATACTTTTCTGTGTATGTGAGGGTCGTTTTGTGCATCCCAAAAAGCAACATCCCTGAGTTCTATCCACTGGGTGCCACTAGCAAACCTACCTCAGTGAAGACATACAAATACACCCTGGCAACCACCGAATATCTCCGGAGGTAAAACCACTGGCTACAGCCCAGGGCCTTTGAAAGCACTGTGGTCACGCAACAGCCTGATGGATGAGTACAGACTGCTTTGAACAGGTTAGACCATTGTCAGAACTCACCATTCCGAGTCAGCTTGGGAGTGGTTCGGGAATTCACCAGGTTCTCCATTTCCAGATGAATATCTTTTGTTTCTCCACTATCATATAAATGGCGCACCTGGCAGCAAGTTCAAAGGTTGAAAAGGAAAATGAAACCCGGAACAACAAGTCCCCACTTAAAAGACGCAAGCTGGTAAAGTCTGGATTTTTGTTTCTACTTTCTGGTAGTGCCGGGGGTGAGGTTATGGTCTTGCACGGCTAAGCAGAGCTATATGCTCCATGGTAAGCTTAGACAGATTCTCCAAGATGCCTTGGAGCTTTAGTGGGATGATGTAAGCAGCTGGCTGACAGTAAGCCAGTTGGCCACAGCAGTCCCTCTGATCTGACGCTGCCCACCCTCAGAGTATTCATAAACACTGTTCAAACGCATTCACAAAGCCTGCGGACATCGGGCAGAAGGCAAAGAAGAGACTCCTCTATGATACAGACGAACGTGCGGAGGAGGCTACTTCCTCACGTGTCCTGCTCCTCAGGCCTGTCGGGCTCTGTTAGACGTCACAAAAAGGGGCTTTACGGATTCTGGAGAACCAGTACGAATCTAGGCTAACACTAACAACAGTGCCTTCTACTTGTAGAGAGCGTCCTGACCTTTCAGAGCCCCTTCCAGAGAACAACTGCATTTGCCTGACGATGATGCTGTGAGTAGGCAGAGGTTACCAACGACACTTCTCAGGTGAAAAACTGAGGTTCAGAGAAAGCCATACAACCTGCTGAGTCTCAGGTGATGGCTGGTGAGGCTGTCAGTGACGTCATTCTGCCCGACTACTGAACCAGTTGATGCCCTTTGCCCTAATCTGTGTGGCCTGGATTGGGAGGTGGAGGGTGACGTTCTAGGTCTTTTGTTTTTGTCATTTCTAATCTACAAGTCACTAAAAAACTCTACTTAGCCAGACACAGAGGCTCACGACTGTACCTCCAGCATCTGGGAAGCTGACCCAAGAGGATTATCACATGTTCAAAGCCAGCCTGGACTATGTAGTAAGTCTTCCCAACCCCACCCCAAACTCAAAACAACTGACCAACCAATAAAGAAAAAGAAGGAAAGACTGGCCCTCTGTGCCCTAGCTGCTGAATGTGGTAATGGGAAATAATATCTACTTTCAACAACAGAGATATCAACTTGGATTAGTGTGTGCTAACAAACATAGCTATACACATTCCTGTTGGAATATATACTGTATAATAACAAGCATATATACTGTATAATATATACTGTATAATAATAAACATAGCTACACACATTCCTGTTGGAATATATACTGTATAATAACAAACATAGTTATACACATTCCTCTCTGGTCTATTGACCAGAGCTATGAGCATCCAGAACATGGGCCTAGGAGTACATAACTGACGGGAATGCTCTTACCTGGCTTGGCCGGAGGAAGTTGATGTTAATATTGGGATACCTAGTGACAGGGTCGATGCTATATTGGCTGAAGTTTTTGCTCACGTTCTCAGGGGTGGTCTGAGGCAACAACCTATAAATGCTTTCCCTGCAACGACATACAACAGTATGCTCACATGCAGTGAGATACAACAGTGTGCTCGCAGCAGTGACAAGCACCAAATTACCCGACAAGTGAGCAAACAGTCATCCCTGATGAATCTCTAACCAAATCGATCTCAGCTCTTCCCTCCAGACCAGAACTCAGTGACCCCATGGACCTGGACCAGGGAAAGGACGGAAAGGAAGAGCAGGGGCAATGCTGGGGGGTGGGGGTGGCAAATGATGCTAACTTAGAAGGCTGTCATGTAGTGTGCCAATATTTACTATGACAGCTAAGAAATTCAAAAGGAACATGGGGCCGGCTTGTGTGGGTTACTGGAATGCACAGTCTGTCTTGTCCTGAGTCCTATCCCCATGGAGTCATCTTTGCTGAACCTTCCCCTCAATAGTAGACTATTTAGTCTTAAGGATGAAGGACACTTCCAAAACATCTTCTCTGTTAGCATAAAGGTCTGTTGACTCCTCACTGAGTCTGTCAGTGCTGTGCTTACTTCCCCAAAGGTCGCATGCTGAAAATCTGGACCCCAGCATGGTGGTAGTGAGGTGGTAGATGTGGTAGCTCACACCCATAATTCTAGCACATGGGACACTCAGGAAGGAGAATGCTTTGAGTTCAAGGCCAGCTAGGACTACATACTGAGTACTAAGCCAGCCTAGGGTACAGAGGGAGACTCTTATTTCAAAACACAAAACAAAGAAAAAAATAAGCTTTGCCATTATATCCAGATGCATGCCTTACACTAAAGATTTAAAATGACAGAATGTGCTGGCTGGTTTTTATGTCAACTTGACACAAGCTAGAGTCATCTAAGAGCAGTGAGTCTCAATTAAGAAAATGCTTCTAATTAGATCAGGCTGTAGGCAAGCCTGGAGGACACTTCTAAGTTAGGGATGGATGGGAGAGGGCTCACCCCATTGTGGGTGGTGCCACCCTGAGCTGGTGGTTCTGTAAGAAAGCAGGCTGGGCAGACAGAAGAACGAGCCAGTAGGCAGCCCTCCTTGGTCTCTGCATCAGCTCCTGCCTCCAGGTTCCTGCCCTGCTTGAGTTCCTGTCTTGACCTTGATGATGATCAGTGATGTGGAATGTAAGCCAAATAAACCCTTTCCTCCCCAAGATGCACACTGGTCATGGTGTTTCATCACAGCAGTAGTAACCCTAAGACAGAGGTTAGGACCAGGAGTGGGTATTGTGACCTGCCTGACTATGCTGATTTGGGGGGAAGTATGGAAGACTTTGGGACTCTAGACTAGGAAAGCAGCTGAATACTGTAAGCACAGCTTAACAGGCCATCCTAGTAAGAGCTTAGAGGACAACAGTGCGTAGAGCAATATGAACTAACTATGGAGGCCAGCTCAAGGTTTCAGAGGGGAATAACAGTAGCAACTGGGCTAAAAGCCATTCCTGTGATAATTTGGCAAAAAAAAAAAAAAAAAAAAAGTGACTGCTTTTGGCCTAGTCCTAAGAATCTGCCTGAGGCTAAATTGAAGTGTTTTGAACTAATTTTACTGGCAAAAAAAATTTCAAGATAGCCTAATATTAACTCTGTCACATGGTTATTAGTGACTGTTCCTATGCAGGTCTACAACGAGAGAGAGCAACAGGGCGAGAGAAATACGAGACGTATAGTTGAGAACACAAGAAAATTTAAGGTTGGCACCCAGGCTGGTGCTGAAAGAGATCAAGAGAGGCCGGGTGTGAAGGGGTAAAAGGGAGCGGTGCCCTGGGGCAAGGTCCCACCCAGCTAGCCCTGCAGCTAGCGAAAAGGAAAAGGCCTGAGGAATTTTCTGTTCCTAAAACTAACAAGTTAAAGCTTATGCCAATGTAATTCAAGGTGGGGCCAGGCTCCATCCCAGGTGGGCAGCCAAACTTGGAAATACCAGCTGCAAGGTTCAGGGTTTAGACCCTCAAGTTTAGAGTCACGAGGACACAGGAGTAAAGGTGTTGTGGAATCTTCCTCTTAGGTTAAGAACAGCTGCTGAGGCCAGCTAAGGTAGGGAGTTCCTGCATGGAGGTCCTGAGGGGCCACTGTGTAAAGCTGCCAAGGTGAAGCCTGCTGTGCAGGAGGTTGGAAGTGACAGAACCCTGGAATGTCTGCCAGGGAGAGTGGCACAGGGAGAGGAACCAGGCCAAGAGAGAAGTGTGTTGCAGGCGAGGACACAGCCACCTAAACCCTCTGACATCATATGTGGGGCTACAGGATTTGGAGTTTGCCCTGTGGGGTTCAGTCTTGTTGGGGCCCAGTATTTCCTCATTCTATTCCCAATCTACCAGTTTTGAATGGTAATGTATATTCTATGACACTGTATGTTGGAAGTATGTAATTTGGTTTTTGGTTTTATAGAGGCTTACAATTAAGAGACTGCCTTGAATCTCAGAAGAGACTGTGGACTTTTAAAGTGTTAAGACTGTGAGATACTATGGGGATTTCTGAAGTTGGACTAAACGCATTTTGTATTACAATATGGCCACAAGACTATGGGGACTAGGGGCTGAAATGTGGTGGTTTAAATGAGAATGGCCCCCAAAGACTCTTATGCCTGAATACTTGGTCCCCAGTTGGTGGAACTGTTCGGGAAGGACTAGGAGGTGTGGCCTTGTTGGAGGAGGTGTGTTACTGTGAGTGGGCTTAGAGGTTTCAAAAGCCCACACCATTCACACTTAGCTCTCTCTCTGTTTCAGGCCTATGGACTGGATGTAAGCTCTCAGCTACTGCTCCAGCACCATGCCTGCCTGCCTGGTGCCATGCTCCCCACCCTGGTCATCATGATGGCCCTCTGAAACTGTAAGCCCCCAAATAAACTTTTTCTTCTATAAGCTGTCTTGGTCATGATGTTTTGTCACAACAAAAGAAAAGTAATAGTATCAATTATCAGAGAATACTATTTTCATCCAGGAAATCTCACATTTCTGTTTCTCCTGGTCAGGGTACACAGCAGGTAAATCCTAATGTCCCCGCCTCAGTTACAATCATCTGCGTCCAAACATCTGACCCCCAGGGGTTCAAGAAATGTTTACAAGCATGTAGGGGTTTTCTTTTCAGCTAGCCACTTCTGATGACCACAGCTAGCATGCTCCCACTGCCACGCTGGCTTTCGGAACATGGATGCCAACGTGCTACTCCTGTGCATTTGTGCATGTAATTAATGGGAAGGAGTCAGGACCAGTCAGTGGTGCACAAAGAGGCAGACACCACATGCCAACAGGAGATGCTGTCTGAGGAGGGGTATGAGCAGAGCAGCCTGGGCAGATCACCTTGAAGTGTCTGTGACTTTATAAGACAGAAGCCCGCCCTTCTCTACTCGATGAACGCATCTTTTAAAAAGAACAAGCAAACAAGAGGGAGGAAGAAGTCACACTCGGCTGAGGAGTAAGCAGGCCCACTCCCCAGGTCTGTAGGAGGCACCCATGACTTCTTCCCATTACCTCTCTGCCAGGACTTCCAAGGGGCTGGTGCCCAGAGACCAGCTTCGTACCATCCAGGCAGAGTCCATAGCAGCCAGAAAGCCCCGGGCTATTCCTGTTCCCATTGGCCAGAAAGGCTGAAAAAGAGATACACACAGAGTTAAAGTAACTCAGCTACTAAAAGAGGGAAGTAAACCAGTGACCCGGGGCCCATCATCACCTTCCTCCTCTATGGAGCAATTCTTGTAAGGAGTCTCTGAACACCTAGACTCGCTCATCACTATCTCCTAGGTACCAGGGCCTCTGCCCCTTAGTTCTCTGCCCCCTTCAGTACTCACCTCCAGGAGGCTGTCCCCAACCAGAGCTACTAGTAACTGGTGTCCATTTTGTTCCCGTACCAAGGCTGCATTTTCAGAGGCGTACATACAGGTAAAGTCAAACATGGCCACATCAGGCTGCCCATAGTGATTGATGGCAAAATCCAGAGAAGGCAGTTGCTGCTGGGTAGAGAAGTCTGCAGCCTCCCGGGCATAGTTCAGCAGGGCCTCCTGGTCCACATTCTCCCGGGAAAGCAACAGCTCCGTGTCTGTGTAGTCCTGTCCAGGGAGAGCACAGGCTGAGATGGAGCAGCCCAAGGGGGGATGTGTAGTGGGTAGCTGCCCAACTGGCCAGCTACAACCCCACAACGAACATCAAACATGACCTTGTCTCTTGGAGTTTTTTTCCTCCCTGAGATGTTTGTACATACCTCACCCAAATCTTCTACATCAATTAAAAAGAACAGGGATGGGGGTGGTGCTGGTTAAGAGTGAATCAGTTTTGCTGCCTAAAGGGACCTGGCTTTCCCGCTCACTAGCAGCAAAGGTCATCTATCTCAGAGCTGTTACAATTATCAAGTAAAACAGCCACATAACAGCACCTATAAACTGAGAAGGCATTTTAAAGTCTGTGGTATTTCCTACAATCACTTTAATCTGGGTGTCTGATGGCTTTTGGCAGCAAGAAATTCAGATTTATTACACTTAAAGGAGATCTGAAAACTTTAGTGCAAAGAGAAGTGTGGTGTGGAGCAAGAGCAGGTCCTGGACGACGAGAGGGAGCACACCGAGAGAACTAGAGATTTCTAAGTCACACAGAGGATTCTGCAAGGCTCCGTGAAAACCCACCGACACACCAAAAGAACGGTCGCATCAAAAGGGCTTTCTATGCAGAGAACTGAGAAACTCCTCTTCTGCTTTGGAGGTTCCTGTGCACTGAGTCAAGTCTGCTCCCCTAAAGTGGGGCCTGTGGGTTCCAAGTGCCCCCAATGGTACTCAGTTACAGCCGTAAGCTGTCAAAAGCCAAAACACAAACACTCAAGTCGGTCCTGGAAATTCTGTTTGCTCAATGTTAAGTGGCCACGATGGCTTTAGTATTTAGCAGCAAAAACCCCTTACACTACAAAAATATAGCAGCAAAGTAAATCAGACCTCAGCATTCCAGACTGTTCTTATTCAATTCTAACTGATAACCCAGATCTGCATGGATGGCTGGTTTGAGTCTTAACTCTGTCCTCAGGCATCCCAACTATAGTACTAACAGCAACAGAAGAACCCCAGATAATGAACCAGCCAGCTTTATAAAGCATCCAGTCGAACACGCCTTGCTTTTGTTTGGCAGGGAACTCTGTACCAAGAGCTTTGTCTTGCTGTTCCCTACGCACACAGGGCTGCCATGCTGAGATTCGGACACGAGGTTCACGGTGGAAAGGAGACTTTGTGTCGCAAGCACGTGCTTGTCAGCTCACTCCTCAGTCTGCTATAGATAAAGCGATAGTGTGACTCATTCTAAGGGGCCTGATGTGTTAGCACCCTGCAGACACAAAGAGCTCCCTACGAGTCGGCTCAGGGACTGGTGGGAACTGCACGGGCTCGGTCAGCGCATCTGAGGCTTCTTCTATCCATTCATCGCATGGAGAAAGTGATTCTCACATCCAGATCTACGAGACCAGGTGAGATGACAGCCACGCTCCTTAAAGGACCGTCTAGTCTGTGATTTAGATTTCAGGTCCTCAGCTCAGGGTATATCATACAATTAGTCATCCAGAAAAAGGGCTGAGCTGGAACTGGCTAAGGATAGACACCAGGCCTCTGCTGTTAGTTAGAAAAGAGCCTTAAATATACCCTGATCTGGTCAGGTCAGTGTTCCCTGGACCTCTCGTAACCACATTTGCAGTGAAACCTGAGTCACTGTCAGGCTATTGTAAACACCAAGTGCTTGCTTCTTGGTTCAACGCTTGCCATTCTGCCCCCCAAAAGAGGACCCACTAATGTGGGCCCTGGTGGTGCAGGCATATAATCTCAGCTACTCAGAGGCTAAGGCAGGATGGCTACACTTTCAAAGCTTGCCTGGGGCTATGGTGTTATTTCAAGGCCAGCCCAAGCCACTTAGTAAGAGCCTGTCTGAAGGAAATAGTTCTTTGAAACAAAGTCTAGGGATGTAGCTCAGTGGCAGAGTTCTTGCCTAGCATGCACAAGGCCCTCGGTTCAGTCCCCGAAGGGGTGGGAGGGTGTATGATCAATGATTGTCATGTATGGAATTCAATATAACTGTACATCAGGCTACCTAAAGTTAAACTGGCTAGTTATGCAGGATGTGACATCTGACAGTTTCTCTCAAATGGTTGAAGAGCAAGAGAGGGGAGAGAGGACGGAGTTGGGCTTATGGAAACAATCTGGCCGTGTTGGTGACTGTTAAAGCTAATCATAATCATGGCCACACAGGCCCATTCTGCCCTCCTCCTGTTTATAGCTTCAATCTTCCATAATAAAAATATTTTTAAGTTAAACTAATAAATAGCTTGGGTTTCCAGATGTGTTCAGTGTCATTTTCAGTCCCTTACAGGAAAAACCCATCATACTAAACTTCTTCTTAGGGATCCTATCAAGCAGTTCAACAAAGATGCTGACTGAAAGAAATCCATTGCTCACATGCAGTATCACCCCTTTGTCCAGCAAACTCTGCTTTTTGGCCGTCATGACAAAGTAGTGTGTGTCATCTTTGTAGTAGACGATGTTCTCTAAGTCAATACCTGCAACCAGAAGACAGACGGGTGAGAATTCAGGAAGACGGGACACTATGGAATCCACAAGGCTGGACCTGGGTCTCACAGAAAGCGCTGAAGAGCACCAGGCAGGAAAGCTGTCTAGGCTCAGATCCTCACTTCCTGCACAGTGCATGGAAATCGCAAGGCTGGCTTTCTTTTGTGCAGCCCTAAAACTCACTCAGTATCCTAGGTTATCCTAGAAACAATAACCAACAGTAAACAGAACATGAAAATGGGAAAAGCAAAGCAGAGGCTGGCCAATATACAAGAGGGGATGGGTTATGTACCAGGTAAAACCTCTTTGATAATCACCAAGGAAGCTGGAGGCTTCGCCTAGATTTCTAACAGGATAGACACCTAAATGCAGAGAGAGAAGCCGGGCGGTGGTGGCGCACGCCTTTAATCCCAGCACTTGGGAGGCAGAGGCAGGCGGATCTCTGTGAGTACGAGGCCAGCCTGGGCTACAGATTGAGTTTCAGGAAAGGTGCAAAGCTACACAGAGAAACCCTCTCTCAAAACACCAAAACCAAAACAAAACAAAACAAAACAACAAAAAAAAAACCCAACACCAAAATAAATAAATATATGCAGAGAGAGAAATACTGAATTTTTTACTCAGTTAACCTGAAAGATACATGGAATGGAAAGAAATCAAGCTCTAGAAATCAGAATGAAGATACTTTTCTGTTTCATTGCAGCAGCATATCTAACTCAATCCATCAGAAAACAGTCACACACAATCCCATTCCTGTCCAGCAATGGTTGCTGGTGAGCTCAGATGACCTCAGAGGCCACAGTGATAGCAAAGGTCATGATGTCAACAAAACCAGCCAGTGAGAAGTCTGTTCATCCAGCAGAGAGCCTGGCTCGTAGGGCGGGGGAAGGAGCTGGGATGAGTTGGCAGAAGGCAAAACCAACAAAAACAAATCCCAGAGCAGCCTGGTCACTGTGCTGAGGACTGACCCATGAAAGCCGCAATGTGGAAACATGCTAAGGACACAGGATGGAAGGGGCAGAGGAACAGAGGACGAAGGACACAGAAGTGACATCCGTGGCCACCCACACCAACAACCTCTGGGCTCTGCAGGCCCTGACACCAACCTGTGGCTTCTCTCAGCTCCTGGAAAAATTTTTGGTTGAATATAAAAGCCACACCACTGATCTCCTCTACTTTGGCCTCTGCAGTTGTGTTTCGGTTAATGAAATTTGCCGTAATGGCAATGGCTAGCTTGCCACGAAATTCTTTCCGACGAAATCCTAGAGGGAAAGAGAGCAGGGATATGGACTTCAAATGAGAGACTATTGGGGGCCAGAATCAGGGAAAGTGGGTAGCTCACCTAACAGGGATGGAACTCAAGAAGAACTCTAGAAGGAAGTCCCCTCCCACATCACGGACAATGTGAAATCCATCTGACCAGATTACCTGCTCAGTACTAAAGGTTACCCTTAAAATGGAGGGGTGCTGTGTGCCTGGCATATTCCTGCATCGACTAAAAGCTGTGGTACCGACACTTCTAAGCACAGCTTGTCTCTTCGTGTTCTGTGGGAAATACCCCTTGCAGGCACTGACTGGGGAGCACACGTGCAAACTCTTAGGACTGTGGTCTCTGGGGACAGGTCAGCCTCCAATCTGTGATAAGCCAGGCAAGAGAGAACAGGCCAAAGCCAGTACCTTCCAGGGTGTTCCTCCGCCCATCCCCACCAATGATCACTTCAAATTCGTATTCTGAGACAGGATGAGTTTTGGGGTGCACCAATGCTCTCCATCCTATCCCTGTGGACCAGAAGCAAAATGAAGGTCACAACCTAGAGGAAGTCACACCCAGACAC
Source organism: Peromyscus attwateri (assembly GCA_902168425.1). Classification (NCBI taxonomy): domain Eukaryota; kingdom Metazoa; phylum Chordata; class Mammalia; order Rodentia; family Cricetidae; genus Peromyscus; species Peromyscus attwateri. The sequence continues at coordinate 46,319 of CABHPP010144941.1, forward strand.
CCAGATCACATGGCATCCCAATTCAAAGCACTACATGTAATAGAATAAGGGGCCAGCCTTGCGCGGAAAGTTTTGACAAGAGCTCACAAAGACGCTTTCTTTACCTTTGCATTTCCTATAATACAAATGCCTGCCACGCCTAATACCATGTCAAAGGCCTCTTGGGCAAGCTAAAAGTCCTCAAAAGCCCAGGCTGCATGAACAAAGCCCCTTTAGTCAGCGCTGAAAACCACCTGCAAGTCCTTCTGGTTCCTCCCATGATCTCATCTGTTCTCACCCACTCAGGGCCCTCATGCCTTCCTCTGTCCAGTCTGACTCACGTTCATTCTCTTGGTCCTCAGGAGGCTGAACAAGTCCTTGGAATTCCACATTCACATGGATTTCAATGCCTAAGATCAAAGCTACTTTCAAGAGGATTAGCTGGAGCTGACGGATACCTAGAAGAACACAAAGATTTTGATGGCAAGGGGACAGGAAGGGGACAGCCTTGTGGTGCCTACCCTCAGGCTGCCATCCATCCATGTCTGCTTAGGTTCCCAAAGGCTGTCTCAGCAGAGACATGTCTCAGAAGTTCTCTTTCTTTCTCCATGTTGTAAAGGTAACATCAAACAGTGGAAGAAACATTCTGGATATACTAGGCCGCCCCACTTCTGGAGCCGGGTATTCCAAATAACCTAACATGATGACAGAGGGTCCAATGAGAACCACTGTTTTCAGCAGCATCCACAGTCTTCAGAGGCACCCACTACTGCCAGCACAGGAGAGGCGAACCCACAGGTAAGACGCCATAGCACGTCTTCCAATCTAAGCCTCTGCTGGCCTCACATGCTCCTATCAGATACACCAAAGAAACCACAAACCCACACTATCTCTTACCGTTTCCCACCACCAGTGACAGTTGTGGAAACTGAGGTCCAAAAGGACTGAATCCTGCTCATTATCACGGTAATAAACATATTTGATGAATCCTACTAGATCTGGCATCAATGAGAGGTTACAATGAGACAGAAATCCTGTCCCTGGTCAAGATGCCTCTGCCCTAAAATAAATCTGGCCACAGATAAGGACCACAAATCCAGTCAGTCAACGACCCTTGGTCCTCTCTTAAGGTCAAATTTACCTGCAGCCTGTGACTAATGAGCTATGAGCACGCGCAAATCCCCTGGTAAGTCATCCTGGTTACTCTCCTCAGCTGACCATATCCTCGCCCTTCTGAGTCACACTCCCGAAGACTCACTGAGGCCTGTGCTAGCACACACTTTATTTCTGCAGACAACTGTGGGTTCCAAGATGCTTTACAAATTACAGCCTGGCAGATGGGCTGAGCACCTCCTCTTGCCAGTGGAATGTGGCAGCCGCCAGCTAGTGTTGGATAAATTGGTATAACCACTTCAAACAGTGAAAGCTCGAATGGCTGAATATTTTCAGGTCACAGATGGAGGAGCTCCGAACAAATGCTCCTTACTAACATCTCCCTAGACTAATTAATGACAGTAAAAAGACTTCTCCAGCTTATGATGCAGACACTGTTCCGAACTGGTTTCAGATACGCCACTTCGTGAAAACAAGACCATCTTGAGACAAATACAAGGCTCTGAGTTCATTTATCACCAGAACACAGACTCTCACAGCAGACTTGGCATTTGTGTCCAAGCTATGACTCTTACTTCTTTGTGTGTGGTTTCCCACGTCTGTGTCCCCATGGCACTGTTTTCCTGCGTTAGTAGAGGGTATACAAGATCACAACACAGAACCTAAGCCAGTGTACTCTTTCACTGAACTAAGAATGACCAGAGGGATGAAATCCAAACTGTCCACCTATTTCCAATGCCTACCCTTCCTCTTCCACTGCATATACCATGGGTACTTAGCAAGAGTCCCAAGACCCAACAAAGAGTCTGTCTGTGTGTGTGTGTGTGTGTGTGTGTGTGTGTGTGTGTTCGGAGTTTCTCTGTCTGTACCCCTGGCTGTCCCAGAACTCGATCAGTAGCCCAGGCTATCCTCAAACTCAGAGATCTGTCTCCCTCTGCCTCCCGAGTGCTGGGATTAAAGGTGTGCGCCACCATGCCTGGCCCCGAACTAAGAATCTTTAAGCCAAACTCTAACTCTTTTTTGCACAAGAGACCCACTTGAGGTTAGAAGCCTAGATTCTAGAACACTGGTGGCAGGTGCACATCCTGGCTGAGGAGGAAGTCCTCAGGTCACCTACCTGTCTCTGTCCACTGAACAAGGGAGCAGGAAGAGTTGGTGGTACTCACTGATGTGGTCGATGGCTCCAGCACAGAACTTGCCGTAGAATTTCTTGGCACCCAGCCCTCGAAGATCGTGTATGGTGAAGGGCCAGAGATGCAAGACATTGTTTCGGGAGAAGGCATCTCGCTTCTCAATGACAACTACCTTGGCTCCCAACAAGGACAAGTCGATGGCTGTGCGGAGACCACAGGGGCCAGCTCCAATGATGAGACACTGGAAAATACAGGTGCTCTCAGGGCAGAGGCCACACCTCTCAAAACACACTTCCTATAACTGTCCCCCCTAGGGCCATACTTCAGGACCAAGACACCTGAAGCCTGCCTAGAACAGCAGAGCCCTTGCAATGGCCTAGAGAAAAAGCTCATGATGGCTGTGCACAGAGAAGAAGGAAACCCTACCATGTCTACCTGGAGCAGCCTGGAGGACTCAAGATCAGCAAGACTTAAGTGGGTCATCATCTCAACAAACAGTATGAAAATCGCATCTCATCTTTCATCAAAACAGGACCCTTAGGAAGTTCATAAGTCACAGGCAGACTGCTGTCCAAATGTAAGATGATTAGCTACATCCAGGCAATCAAGTCTGGTTCTACCATGCAAATGCCTCCCAGGAGGCAACTTTTAAGACCCAAAGGTTCATGTATGGAAGAATTTGCTTTTTTTGTTTTTAAATATTTGTTTGTTTATGTGTGGATGTGTGAGCCTGAGTGCATGTATGTGAGCCTGAGTACATGTATGTGAACCTGAATATATGTGTGTAAGCCTGAGTGTATGTATGTGAGCCTGAGTGCATGTATGTGAGCCTGAATATATGTGTGTGTAAGCCTGAGTGCATGTATGTGAGCCTGAATATGTGTGTAAGCCTGAGTGTATGTATGTATGTATGTGAGCCTGACTGCATGTATGTGAGCCTGAGTGCATGTATGTGAACCTGAATATATGTGTGTGAGCCTGAGTGTATGTGTGTGAGCTTGAGTGTATGCGTGTACACCATCTGTTGAACTCCTTCAGCAGAGGTCAGAAGAGGCACTGGATGTCCTGGAACTGGAGTTTTGTTTGGTCTTGTTTTAAAATATATTTATTTTTGTCCGTCTGTATGTATATGCATTGCAGGTGCCCAAGGAGGCCAGAAGAAGGTGCCAGATCTCCTAGAGCTAGAGTTACGACTGTGAGGCACCAGTATGGGTGCTGGGATCCCAACTCCAGTCCTCTGCAAGAACAGCCAGTGCTCTTAACTGCTGAGCCATCTCTCCAACCCCTGATGTGAGGTTTAAAGTCAATTTCTAGACTGAAAGCTCAGGGAAATGCTCTTGCTAAACTCCCTGGGGCAGGACAAACACTGACCTTAAGCAGCCTGTGCTTTAGGCACAGAAGGAAGACACACAATGCTTTGACTCTGTATTCTTTTTCTTCATTTTTTGTGCTCTCTCTCTCTCACTCAGTGTGTGTGAGACAGAATTTTTTTGGGGTAGAAGAGGGGATGCTGAGTAGTCTACCTGTGAGCTCCCCCTTAGGCCCCTCCTTTTATTTTAAATTAAAGTCTAGTAGTCACTCATAAGAATCGTGCCTTCAAATCTTCAAACTTCTCCATGGGACGGGTCTCTAGGTGTCCCAAAGGATAAATTAAAAGTCACAAAAAGCCGAAGTAACAGCCCTGAAGCTATTGGAAATTTGTTTACTAACTTTTCCTAGACTTCTCACAGGAGTTCTTCAAAGAGGAAGGCAGAGACTGCCTCCGTCCCTTTCACTTCCTCACACCTATCCCGACTCAGGTGAGTGCACACTCCTCACTCTTACTCTCACTCAGGTGAGTGCACACTTCTCACTCTTACTCCCACTCAGGTGAGTGCAGATCTCAGGTTTCAATCCAAGCCGATTTTGCGGAAACTCTATTTTTCCACACTGGGAAGACACCAATAGAAATACTTCCATTCACAACGTCCTTGTTTGTGAACTACAGTCGACCTTCACACTACGGATGGGAAGAGGCCTGACACCTGTGACAAATCCTTACCAGGTGCTGAACATGGAAAGATGACTCTGGAAAAGATGCCAGGCCAAGACCCATGAAGTCCCATTCAGAGGGTATACTCACATGGGCCTGGCTATGTAGACCTGCATCTGCATCCTAACAGTGTGAGGCTGGGAGGGGGGGGGGGGATCTGAAAAAAAAAAAAATTCTATCCACCTGCTCTCAAGCTTTGAATATTCAATAAGAGAATACATGAAATATGCTCAGGGTCTGGTGAGGGGAGCGTCAAATGAACACAGGAAACAAAGTTTCGACCAAGTTTAACCCCTTCAGCTGGCTGAGGCCTTGCTCTTCCCCTGCGCTCCGCTCCTCAAGTCCTCCTGGAAGCCAGCCGAAGTCCCCGTGTTGGTGACCCCATGTCCTACGAACAGCCAGGTTTACCTTTGTGTTGGTGCACGCTTTTCCCTTTTTGTAGTCTTTGTGACTGCCCCGCTTGTCCAGTTTGGCCCAGAGGGCTTTGGCCTTCCAGTAGTTGAGCTTGGACTTGAGCTTGGGGTAGAAGGAGCGGTAATCTTTGGGCTTCAGTTCCAGGTGGTCACAGAGCTCCTGGAAGGCCCTGAGGGTTCCCTTGCAGGTCGTGGCCTGGACAAACCGGTCAAAGAGGACGTGAGCTTGGTTCGTTGTCTCCTGCTTCCTCTCCTCCATGCTCCTCTGTTCTTGGCACAACCCCCAGGGGGCAGTGGAATGGCTGCTGATCCACCTGGCGCTGTCACCTTAATCTAACGGGAAACAAGGAAGAACAAGGAAATGGTTAGCATCTCTGTGTTCATGAGATCTCCCTGGAGACATGCTCCTTCCCAAAGACGGACACCGCTCACGTCCTTGACAGACAGAGGTGCACTGAAAACACTCCCGGCACCGCACAGGGTGCTGGGGAGCTGACAGTCTGGTCGGTAGCAGGAGCACAGAGACGTATTACAATGGCCTATTCGGGGACTGCTGAGGCTTTCAGCTAGGCAAGGAGGGCAGGCAGGACCAGGCAGGGAGGTCACTCCAGCTGTCCTGTGAGGGTCAAGAGAGAGTCTCAGTTTTCTGATGGAGGCCACCAGGAATCTGGGAAACTACAGCAAGCCAAAAGATTAAAACCATAACCACTCCTTTGTGTGGCTGGCTGATGAGCTCACTGTCTTGAGCCCACTAAATGGAAGTACTAGAATGACTAACCTTGAAGTTTACTGAGTGGCTGAGGAGGGAGACCAGGTTTAGGAGCCACTGGCATATGGAAGGAATGGAAATATTTAAGCAGAGGGCACGCAATGGAACAGCCTATGAGCAAGAAGGACCCAGGACTCTGCACAAGACCTGAGCTATGCTGGTCTGAAAGAGGCCAGCAGGAAGACGCCTTCTTCAAAGACGACTGCAAGAATTAGTACAGAGGGCCGGGCGGTGGTGGCGCACGCCTGTAATCCCAGCACTCAGGAGGCAGAGGCAGGTGGATCTCTGTGAGTTCGAGGCTAGCCTGGTCTACAGAGCTAGTCCAGGACAGGCTCCAAAGCTACAGAGAAACCCTGTCTCGAAAAAACCAAAAAAAAAAAAAAAAAAAAAAAAAA
>CABHPP010144942.1:0-43292 GCA_902168425.1 Peromyscus attwateri
AGAACTGTACACCCTCAGTTTCCTGTCCTGCTCTGTGCGACTACAACTTCCCAGGTCACCGCTTCATTGTGAATGCTTAATAGAGTAGCTCACCGGAAGTACCCGCCGAGGAAACAGGGTGTTCTGACCTGCAGCATCTGAATGTGGGCGAGCTTAGCCCACGTTCCGGTTACTGATTACTGTATTCAGCTCCTGTATTGACCTTGACTCTTTAAGGGGACTCCACAGATCTCCACTCAGAGTCATCTTCTGTTGATGTTACAGTGCAGCTCTCGGAACACATTTTTCTGGAAAGTTCCTTCTGATGCCTTCCATGGACTTTGGTAGATCCTTTCTCAAAGCAATTCTCCCTCTGTTCTCCTTTTCCATTGGAGAAGTGTCTGGCAACTTGTTGAGCTGTGTGGGCAGATTGAGGGATGTTCCTGGCAGAGGTGTGACGTGTCAGCCTCCAAGAACCCAGGTAAGGGAGGAGAGTTCCCAGGGGAGGCTGCCCTTCCAGAGCAGTACTTCCTACGCCAGGACCTGGCTGGCTAGGAAGAATAAAACTGGTGAATTTTCCCTCCCTCTCTCCCTCCCTCCCTCCCTCCCTCCCTTCTTCCTTCCTTCCTTCCTAGTGGGAAGTTTTTGTGAGTGTATAATGACTTAGAAAATCTTTGAAAAAAAGACTTCATGGCTTCACATTCATTGACTTGCCTCTGTCTGGTCAGTGGCGTCTTTGGAGCAGGGCCTGGGCCAAATGAGCCGAACATCCCTGTATGGCCTCCCCTTGGCCAGGTCAGATTTATACAACTTTGCATGTCAGGAAAAGACGCTAGCCAGAACAATGGGTTTTCTACTACCTGAGCAGTAATCATGCCATGCCATCTTCTAACCTTCAAATCATGGTGAAACAGCAGTAGATAGGGTTGCCCAGTCTGCAGCCAAGGAACAAGGGCCATGGAAGGTGGTAACACTGCAGGCCTGGCTGGGACCGCAGTGCAGCAGCATGCGGAGTTGCTGCCGGCCGACTACCTAGGCAGGACCTCTCAGTTCAAGCCAGGTGTTGAACTGTCCTCCATCCACTGGACTCGCTGAGCTCAGAAATGACCAGACTATACAGCAATAAGGGCTAACCAAGTTGTAGGATGAATGCTAGAACACACAGAAACTCGTTTGTTTTCTTTTCATAGATTGCTTTTCCCTTGTCCCCATATCCCACTTACCGGCACAGTCAAGGACCACCTTAGACCTAACACCCACTTGGAAGCTCCCCTTGGTCTCGTAGGCATGGCAGTCTGGGCGCCTCCACTCAGAGTGCTCTAAGCAAACATTGTGCTTCCTCCATAATAGCTTACCCCAAGTGGGTTCTGTGCCCTGCTTGCTAGTCCTCGCCAGAATTCCTTAAGGTCTGCGCTGAATTCATTCTTATTCATCTAGTTCTTAGCACGAGGTTACCCATGGAGGAGATGCTTAGTAAAATATCCCTGAAGGAATAAATCCATAACAGAAGATTCAGCTCCTGGCGCTGTCCCTTTCTCGCCATCTTACTCTGTGACTTTTAACAGGTTCCTTAAATGAGACACTGGGAGGGGGTGGGGGGTGTCCAAGTTCAGGAAGATAGAAAACTCTTGTAAGGAAATACTGACCTGCTAATGCAGCCCATTACCTGTCTCATACTCAAATCAAAGCTCATCTCTTGCAAACCACAGGTTGGGAGTGTTGCTGTGGATTCCATTTCTCCAACATGAGTTGATTCTTTCACTCCACCTACTCATGCACATAATAGTCAACAGATTCACACCTAGTTGTGTTTATAATTCTGTCCTTGACCCAAGACTTTCTTTCCTACAAGATACTCTCTACATTTCTACTAATAGGACGCAGCTCAGGAAAGCAATGCATTCTGGCTCTGTCCACTTTGGGTACTAAACGTTCATCTTTTCTTTTTATCAATCAATGAGAGCTTTTTCTGTACTAAGATTCTTCAGGTGATGATAATTCAATGAGCTGTCATATAAGAACAGTGTCAAATGAAAAGTATCTGCAAATATTGACCATCCATGAACCTGCGTTGGTAATACACGTAATTAAGCATGTGGAATAGTTGCTATGGAGATAGAAGGAAGAGAGCTTCCCATCAGCCTGACAGCAGTGAGCAGGTGAGTGTCAGCTGTAAATAATTGCAACCGCTCACACGTGGTGTCTGCTAACTTCAGAAGAGAGGAGTCTGTGTCAGTCTAAAGACTGGTGTTGAACCTCCCATTTTAGACCGTTTCCTCCAGTATCCTAAAGATACCACCCTGGGCACCAGAACCTTACCATGCTGTAGGCGCTTCTCACTAGTAAATTAAACATACATGGCTATTTCATCAACATCTTACATACTAAAGAGGTAACTGGCTAAGAATTCTTCAGAGGTATAATTGATTTGTCTTAAATTTGCCCTTGTATTCACTGTCAATCTTGACAAATCCAAGACTCAAAGATAAACTGAAGTTATTTTTTTAATCTTACCGCAAACTCTTTCATTTTTGAAACACGATGGCACTATGTTGTGCAGGCTGGCCTTTAACTCCTGAACTCAGGTGCTCCTTTTGCCTCAGCCTCCTGGGTAGCTGGAAGTGCGCTCGGGCATGCCCTGCCATACCAAGCTACTTTATTGCAAAATCTCAGTAGTTTTGAAATGAGAATATTGGAATATAAAACACTAATGTCCAAAAGAAACTCACTACAAATAAAGTTCAGTTTCTATTTAATTGAATGTTTTGTTGCTCAGTGCAGAATTTCTTTTCTCTTTGGACAAAACTCCGTTGCCACAGCCATTATGCTAATAAGAAGTGAGTGGGTGTCCCCCTTCCCCATTACTTCATGATAAGCTGCTTACTTAGCAGCAGTCAGGATGCTCTTTGACCCGCTGATATAGCACAGCACACTTCCGGGTCAGGTGGCTGTGACCTCAAATGGACAGTGCGCATTCTGTTAACAGCCCACCAAGAAAATGGTAAAGACAAATGGATTTATTGTTTTTCTGCAAACAAGTTATTCTGCAATCAGATTGCAGCCAATAAAAAATGATTTGATGACTCAGGTTCTTGGTAGAGAAACCTTGATAAAAAGCTGTACTTTGCGGGGAAAATGGGAGTGTAACTATATCTTTATCTCCTATTGAAGATAAACTGTGGTACTTTGGGAAGCAGCTTTTGCATTTGGTTATAGGTAACTCACCTAAAGTAGTCTGAAGAAATTAAGAAAGTAATGTTCCTATTTATGTGTCCTCGTCCTCAAAGGGAATTTCTTTCTTTTTTTGCTTTTCTTATTTTATTTTGGGACTGGGTCTCCTGTAGCTCAGACTTGCATTGAACTCTGTATGTAATGGAAGATATCCCTAAATCCTGATGATCTTGTTTCACCCGAGTGCTAGATACCAGGGTGTGCAATGCCTGCCTGCTAAGTCCTATATTTACGCTACACGTAGACATGTAAAACTAGAGCTCAAATCCTAAAAGGCAAGAGTCGCATCAGTGATCAACAGAATACCATTGCAAATTTGGCTGTGTTCTTTCAAAATGTTACCTATTTCAGTTATTCAAGTAAAATGATTTTGGATTGAAGGGAGTGATGAGGGATGTGTTATGAATAATGTGTTCCTTTACCTATTAGCTCTGATTTTTAAATTTACTATACTTAGTTTGATATATGTAACCAAATTATTGCCATTATGAAAACATTGAGAAACCTGAATTTAACTAGTATCCCTTGAAGTACAAGGTCCATTAATGGTAGAGTTTGTAACAGACCCAGAAAGAAGGCACTGGACAAGGACACTGGGTTGTTCACAAGTAGCAACAGTTCACAACTGCCTTTTAGATGGACTGAGAGGTGAGGACCCAGAAGCTGAGGGACACAGATTTGATGAAGTAAAAAGGGAGGAGAAATGGCCAGGCCCAGGACAGCTTTCCATCTGTAGTAAACACTTAATGAGGAGTTTTGAGTGAATAAATGAACTTTAGACTATTCAGCCTTATCAAGCATAGGATAATTTACTTTTTGATATCGCATACAAAAATGACACAGGGGTAATAAGTCAGAGTGATGAAAAACTTAAGCTACTTGGACACCTACTGCAAGTCTTATTCATGTTTAAATGAAAACAGGGTCCCAGATACCAATTTGCCTCCCTGACATTTTCATCTCAAGGAAAGCAAAGGAAATGAAGGGAGAGCTGCTATTTGGATCTTACTTTAACCAAGAGGAGATTGGTCGGTGAAATAGAAGCAGAGGAAGTTTTTATCCATTTATTTAATAAATAAGTATTGGGTGTCTGGCCGTCAGCTGAGCTTTTAGCTTTTGTGGTAACCAGGAAGTAGATGATAGATACAGCCCAGTGCACAACACATCCCAGAGGTTTCGGAGAAGCGGGAAATAGGCTTGTAGAGCCTGAGAGTCAGGAAGAGACTGCTAAAGAAATGGAAACTCAGCCCCTGGTGTTTGGAGTCGACCCTTCTATACGTCCCGAACGTCCTCAGACCTGCCCTGGAAATCCAGCGGCATATGGTTGCCCCTGTTCCCATTCTGTTTGCCGGAAAACCGAGCTGCACACGGCACCACTGCAGTGTGGTGTGGCCTTGGCAAACACAACAGAACGTGGCACAGAAAGCCATAAGTTACATGTGAACAAAAACCAATCAGTAAACAACAATGGACTTTCTATAACATAAGCTTCCTAGTTGCCAGAGATCGCTTGCGCTCTCACACCTATATGCACACTGTAAATCTAACATTCTCGGATTCTTTGAATGAACAGAATTATAACTGTGACTGTTTTAAAAAGAGGAAAAGACATGGCTGTAAATGCACAGTTGTGTTAACTCAGAACCTAAATGAAGTGTACAAGGGAGAGCAAATGAGCAAGAATAAATCCCACAGAGACAGTTAATTCCCTTAGAACACTGTCAGGAAACCGAACGTCTCCAGTGTGCTGAGATATGTAAGAAATTCTAGGAACAACAAGAGATTTAAAAATCTGGTGAGGCACAGTCCGACAGGAAATGAAGTTGACAAAGTAAGCCAGATATAGAAAATGGAATGCTCGTGACATTGAATGTTACGCATGTTTTTGCTAATGGCATCGTTAACAATTTCTGGCGAGACTGGCTGGAATGCTGTTGCTGTTGTATTTTCTTATTACAGGATTTTGTTTTATTGTTGTAGAGGAAAGAATCAAAGGGACAAGACCCCTGATGAGAAAAACGAAAGACGGAAGCCACTCTACCCCTTAGAGCTCTCGGCATCCCTGCCTGTTCACAGGGTCTACTGATTTCCCACAGGCTGAGGAGAGAAGGGAATGTAAGGGACCTGAGGCCACAGGGCAAGAGCCATCCTCAACCCCTCATCACGGGTGGGGGCTCCCGTTTCGGGGCTTACTTGGGCCTTTCACACCTGACATGGGCTTACTCCAGCCTGTGTTCTGGGAGGATTTCAGAAAGAATATATAAAAATATATATACGATTATACATTTTAAATTATATATATATATATAAATTATATATATAAATTATATAATTTATATAAAAATATAAAATTTCAGCCGGATATTAGAAATTATTGTGATGACAGCAAACACTCAGTAGACAACGTGACGGTCACTAGACACAAAGAAAGTTCACAGGACTCAGTAGCTCTCCTGTTCAGTAGGGTAACTGGGATGAGAAACAAAGAAAATGTAGCAGATAGGATGCATGTGAATTTTCATCAAGGTCATTTTCCCAACCTCTCAGGATCTCAAAATGGGAGGAATATGACCTGAATAGTAGCAGCAAGTTGACTCCCAGCTAGAATCCTGTAGCCAAACCCAAAGAGTGGGTGTGGCTGCAGAGGACGGCCTGTGTGTACGGAAGTTCTTTTTATCAGTGATGCAAATGGTGAGCTTCACAGAAATGGCAGGTCGTGGAACGCCCATCGCTAGCATCCTGGGTGCTCTCTCCTTTGTGCTCACACCAGAAGCTGTATAACCTTGAGGACATTAGCAGTTCGTGCTTTTCTATCCTCACGTTCTAAGGAAGTAAATCAGAACTGCTAATGTCCTCAAGGTTATACAGCTTCCGAGTAGCCAAGCTGATTCAAGCCCAGACTGTCAACTTAATGGTGTAAGTGACTTAAATTATATCCTTCAGTTTGTGAATGACCAGAGTGAAGTGGACAGCTAAAGTGGAAAGTTATAGATTTGGTCCTCAAAAGAACCCTAATAGATTTGAAAAATATGCCAAATGAATTTGAGCCAAATATAAACTCAGGCACTTAAGTTACCAAAAATATCGACTGCGAAAGGAAACAGTCCGTGACACAAGCAGGTCTTGGAGATTTGGGCTGTGGGCTTATTATGGCCAGTGTATATAGGGTGATGTGATGGTCAACGAAATTGATCTCAAGCTACATTTTACTTTCAAATTAATGTATTTTAAATAATTCATTGAGAATTTTGCACAGCATACCAGGAACCTTTTCTTCCCTACACCCCACCTCCATTCTGTGTCCGAAGACACTGTCTTGCTGTAGATTTCCTGGTCCTCTAGTTCTTACAGTCTTCCTGCCCCATCTTCCGCAATGTCCCCTGAGCCTTCCGTGTACGGGTTGTGTTGTAAATGCATTCGTTGGGGCTGGGCATCCCACCGTCAGTTGATCTCTGCATTTTGACCAGTTGTGGCTTTCTGTAAAGGTCTCCATCTGCTGCAGAAGTAACTTCTTTGATGAGGGATGAGAGAATCGCTTACCTGGGCATAAGGATAAGTATTTAGAGTGCAGTTAGGTACTCACACTGGTTTAGGAAACTGCAGTAGTAGTGTCTCCTCTAGGAGCCACAGGTAATTGGCTACATTTATAGTGTCAAGCATGAATTCCCTTCTGCTGCTCAGGATCTAAGTTCAATTAGATGGCTGTTGGTTACCCCCAGCCTGTCAGTACCACTATTGCACCTTTCAGAATTTTTAAGTTGCATTTTAAAAACCATGAAACCATAGGATGAATGAACAAAGAATGGGTGAACCCTTAAAAAGAAATACCCACAGGTCTGCTTAGAAGAAATGTGTTACATTAAAAATAACTTAAGGATTTGTATTTTCCTGTTCCAACATCCTTTATTATGTGAATGATTCTGTACTAGAATAGAGGAAGCATACTTACGATGAATTTGAGTTTGGGAAGAGTGCTGGGACTTCAGGGTATCTGAAGGCAGGTCAGTGGCATTGCCTAGGAAGTTGCAGAGAGTCGGCTAACTCAGCTGTCACCAAGAATGCCCTTCCCTGTGCAGAAGATGCTTCCTCAGAAGACCTTAGGAATCTGCTGTGGCTGTGTTTGTTGATTATGGGCTGGATGGCCACTTACTGAGGATACTGAGGAGTCACTTATGGGTCAGGAAGAAAGGGGACCACTTAGTCCTTGCTGACTCCAGGATTCCAAAGAGTGGGCAGTAACCTTCTCTCTGGGAAACTAGTGAAGGATGAACCTTGAGTTAAGGGTTGAAGCTGCACCAACTTGTGGGAAAGTTGAGTCCCAGAGATGTTAAGAGTTAGGTTGGACTACAAATAAAACCAAGCACACACACACACACACACACACACAAGTCTATTTGACAGAAATCCTCTGGTGACTGAGTCACAACTTGTTTTCTAATGAGGTCATAGTTTTTGAGACATTTTTGGCTCCACCTACGGGCAGCCTCTCTCCATGGCTGTCTCATATTTCTACGCACAAACAGCACAAAGGAAGTGATTGACTGCTCCTGTGGATCAGCTGGCTGGGACTTGGTTTCAGTTTTCATTTGAAGCTCTCACAAAACAACCAAGTTGGGGGTGAGAATATTCTCGGTGCCTCGTGGGAAGTTACAGGGAAAGACTGAGAGCAACTTCAGAAGACATTGTTGCAGCCTCCCTGTGGGGATCCTGGACTCACAATCATCTTCTTCATCTTCATGAGCTGTGAGTGAGCAAGTCCCTTTCCAACGTCTCCCTTGAATGGCCAGCACATTCTGTGACAGCCCAAGGCTGGCTGCTTTTCTTGCCCTGGATACACCAGGAAGAAAGGGGAAAAGCCATAGGAGATCGCAGGTCAAGGAAAGCCTGAGAAAGAGTATGGGATTGGGCTGGGGCAGGGGAGGCAGTGTTTCACAATGATTCGTCCTCACTGAGAAGTGGGAAAAGAAATTTAATATATCAAGAAAACATTGTTCTTTCCATGGGAAAATTTTCTTTACCTCTTCGGCTTAAAAAAAACCCAAAACATCCAATTTGTGATCGTAATGCTTGCAAATACTAAAATATCTCAATTGTAATGAACCTCCTAGATAATTGTTGGACAGTTACGTCTATGTACACTGTATCAAAGTGGTAGCATCAGGCCAATGCAATGGTCACTAGTGTCGAAGTGACTCCGAGGTTTAACACTAGTTTTGCTGAAGACTGGTTCTGGGTCCCGACTTTGACATGTAAGCCTTAGTTCCCACCAATAAAATGGAGTTAATAATACCTAGCCTGTGGAGCACTATTATAAGGATTTAGTGAAGTAGAAATGATCACCCAATGCAGTGCTTGAGGAAGGGCTGTTTGATTTCTCCCATGTTGTATCCCTAGCACGAAGGACACTGTTGGGTGAAGAGCGAGTACGTGGTTCATGATTAGTGAATGAACAGATGAATGAATGAGTGAGTGAATGAATGCATGAATATGACCAACAATGATCAGTATCGTGAAGGCATGACAGACCTGTTAGACATGTTTGTAAATGGCTGATTGTTGAGAGGTGTGAAGGGGTTCTATCAGAGCCAAATGTGTGTTTTCCCGTTGTGTCTCATGGCTTCAGGATCTTCCAAACGTGAAGTAACAGTGACTACTGTATGTCTCTGTACTCTTCTCTTGGTCCCTACTCTGCTGTCCGTGGCGAGTCTGAAATGGCCTCATTCTAACTAAGCATGTGTCTTTGAAAGCTTGAAATGAAATTGGAGCCAAGATTGGCTGGTAGTCATTCACAAATAGATGACACCCTGGATCGCTTTTCAGGCGTTTCCCATCTTTAATGCTGGGTTGTGCTCGTGATCGTGGGAGCAGCGTTGAGCAAAGCACAAATACCCTTTCATTGTCTTGTTACCTACCTCTCTGTCAAGCCTGGGTGTGGTAAATTACCTACTAGCTGTTGGTCAGCTCCCACCATGTAAACAAAACCAAATAACATCTTAAATACACCACCTGTTGCCTCCCCAGAGGCATGTGAAACACAGCTATACAGCTCTAGTTGGGGCGATCCATAATATTAGATTAAAGCACGTGGCTTTCATAAGCTGGGAGAACAAAAACCTCAAGGTGCATCATGTTGGCATCACGAATAAAAACATCGAGTTTTCAGTTCAGCATTTGAGGATAAGAAGCGGAAACAGCCAGCTCTGGAGTCAGAGCCTTGTGACCGAAAACGATGAGGAATAAGGGAATACTGAGTGGGAACGAGCCATCTCTGTTTGCTTCAAGAGAAAATGAATCAGCGGTTTTACTTCGGCACAGGTGTGTAGTCCGAGCGTGTAGCTGAAGCCACCCCACCTCACACCAGGCCTTCCTGACGTCTAATTGCTTGCTCCCTGATAATCTTATCTCCCGGCACAAGCCAACCTTAAAGCTGAACCGCATTGCAATGGAGTAAGCTCGCTGAGTCTGGGAGAGACACGTAGGAGGTCACCAGTAAGTATTTGTCAGTTGACATCTGGACACTAGGCACGTAGGTTTTCTTTCTGGCTTAACCCACGACTCTGCCAGAGAGCTTTCACTTAGACACTCGCCCTTACCGGAAGTGCCCTATCCATCTTTGCTGGTACTGCCTCCAGGGACTACAAAAGAGTACCTTCTCCCTGAAGCCCTTCTGGCTAGAGCCAGCTAAATTAAAGTCGCTCTCCCCCAATCCCTAGAGAGTGTCTTTTTAGAGTGATTTGTTTAATATTTGGTTATATTCCCGTTTATTGTAGTGATGGCATCCAAGCACCACACAGCATATACATCCTCATCCGAAAACTGGCTGCAAATTGTGTAGGAGCATGCCCAGCCAACAACATCACAACAGGGTCAGGCTTGCAGGAGGTGCATGCTGGACATGTTTCACAACTGTTGATGACATTCTTAGTATTAGTAAAGAGCCACCCTTGTCCGCTTGCCCCTATAAATCTGCCAAGAATGGGTACAAATGGAATCGAGACTGAAAGATGGAGCTATTTCATCAGACACGTGACCAAAACCTAATACATGTCCACCTCAGAATTGCTTTAGGGTAGACTGGGTAACTAGCTGGAAGTCTTCCAATGGGAAATAATATACGGTCTTGTATTTAGTTGAGAGACCTGTTCAATATTTGATGTGCTGTACAAAAACCAGTTTTGATGTATTCAATCTTTAGAAAAATGGTTTGGGAGGATTAAACTACCTATTGCTGAGGCTCATAGCCCATCATGAGCATTATCAGTGTGAGCGGAGCCGCCGGGCAGGCCCAAGCTCGGAACAAAGAATAGAGAACATGCATGTCCGCTTTCAGGCCTTTTGTCCTCTAAATGATGAGGTAAATAAGGCAGTCAGGGAGAAAACTGGTTCTGCAGCTCCCAGGAGGGTGCAGAGGTATCCACAGCAGCAAAAATTCATAGTTGTGCTGGTCTTCCGTGAGCATGTAATGGCAATGTTAGTGGTTAAAGGTGTTTTCACTGGGTGGGTGGAAGTGACTTCTACCCTAACATTCCAAAGAATGAATAAATTTTAATCTTTCTTTCTTAGGCAGAAGTATAGGCTTTGGTGGAGAGGAACCAGAACTTAACTAGTAGCGTGTTATTTTGACTACAGAGCTCTTTGTAGAGAAAAAAAAATTTTTAAGTAGAGGATATTTAGGAATCTACCTGGGAGCACAGTGAGAGGGATTTGGGAGGCAGCGGTTCTCATGATTAGCCCTTGACACTCCGAATGGTAAGGAGGTGTTGTCATGTTGACAGTATGGTGGGATAGAAAGGGCCACTGTGGTGTGGCTGGTACCACGTGTTTATTCCAAGGTTCATACTAAGAAAGAGCCCAGTCCTAAGTGTCAGGAACTGGGAAGTAAATGGAAAACTCAGGGCTCCGCAGAAAGGAAGAATCATGTGAGAGGGTATTTCTTCTTTTCCCACGTCTTTTTGTACACCCAGCTTATCATATGTGTTGTACTTGATACTCTGGAAAAGAGACAGGTAAACAGAATCTGTAAGAAGCAAGCTTCTTACCCGGGCAGTGGTGGCTCACTCCTTTAATCCCAGCACTTGGGAGGGAGAGGCAGGTGGATCTCTGTGAGCTGGGGGCCAGCCTGATCTACAGAAGGAGTTCCAGGACAGCCAGGGCTGTTACATAGAGAAATCCTGTCTCAAAAAAAAACCCAAAATAAATAAATAAGAATCAGGCTTCTTTGGTGTTTGTTTGTTTGTTTGTTGTTTTTCTGGAGACAGGGTTTCTCTGTGTAGCTCTGGCTGTTCTGGAACTTGCTCTGTAGACCAGGCTTGGCCTCGAACTCACAGAGATCCACCTGCTTCTGCCTCCCGAGTGCTGGGATTAGAGGCGTGTGCCACCATGCCCGGCAGAAGCAGGCTTCTTAAGAGGAATTCATTAAACTTATTTCTGCCATATATATGTGAATCACTTTATAAATATTTACTCATTTTCCCATTATGCCATAACTCAGGTGACAGATTTATTTTTTACTACTGTTAGAAACTGAAAGAAATTTTGTGAAGATTTTAAATAGGACCTCTTGAATTCTGAGCATGTCAGAAGTGATCACAGTCGGTTTTTCCTCTCTGGATTGTACAGTGAGAGTCAGACCACTTGCACTCTTGTGTCCGCCCTGATTCATTGACTTCAAACCAGAAGAGTTACTAGTTTCCGGATTGTTTCCTCCTCAGCTCACAGTCTCTCCTCAGACTTTGCTCTTTCTACGTGATAACTGTTTATTCTTCTCTGAAGCTAGTGTCTTAAATGAGAGCTGGGTCACTGAAATGATGTTGACATCTGGTAGCCGTGAAACAAGCATGCACAGCAGGTGTGGTCTGCGGCAGGAGGGACCACTGGAGTGGCCTTGCTCCGGCTTGTGCCATGCCTTCAGATGCTGGGGACATAGACATTCAGAGCCTCCCAGCATGCCGCAGTCCCCCTTGCCTTGGGCTAGCACCTTCTCCCAGTGGGAGGAGGGGAGGGTGGAGCCACACAAGGGAAATTTGTGACCAGAAGGTTGAGCTCTTGAGGGTCAGCACCATCATTGGCTTGGTGTGCGACCATGGTCTCACGAGCCTCAGCAGGAAAGTGAACGCCCAGGCCACAGAATCTATTTATATTCTTTTATAGTAATTTTATTGTCCTTGCTGTGTGCCAGGCACTCTCGTAATCACTTTACAAATATGAAATTCATTTCGGTTGCTTTACCTCCCAGTGGGATGTCTGCTGTTATTATGGTCTCTGTCGACTCCATCGTGCTAATGAGAGAATGGATGCTCAGGGCCATCAAGTGACCTGTTCGCCTCCCAAATCAGTCAGAGGCAGAGCTGCGTTTCTGTCTTGGTGAAGTATCGTTGCACGTTTGTATCGTAAGGATCTGTAGGGCAGAAAAGAGGTGTGGCTCCTCTCTAGGGTGACAGCCACCCCTCTGGTAGGGTGGCTTTCTGGGCCCACTGCTTCTTTGTGGTTAACTCAGTAGGCTTTGATGCCAGGGTCAAGGGAGGCCTGATCAAAAAGACAGAGTCCAAGGTTGTGTAAAACATTTTAGGTAACAGAAATATAACAGGCCAATTTGTAGGTAAAAATGGGCCCCCCAAGCAACAAGCCCTTCTATACTCTGCCTCCAAATGGTCACCCCCAACCCATGCTCCTTCCACTAGCGAAAACTGGACAGCTTTCCCCTTATGGTGGGACTCTGTCCCCGCTACGTGTTATCATTGAATGCTAAGTTAGCTAACAGATGTTTCCACTTGGGTCTAGAGCCAGATCCAGGATTTAGAAATGATTGCTTCTGGGTGCAGTGCCGGAACTATTGGCTCATTGATGAACACGCCAGTCCTGATGTCCCTGGGAAGACGAGAAGCCCTTCACAGACCGTTGTAGCCAAAAGTGACCTTTGGAACGATGACTCCCGCCCCAGCCTGTGCTGCTCCCCCACCTCTGCACAGTCAGTGTAAAGGTTACAGGTTCAGCTTTATGGGTCTGCTTCCCTCAGGGTAAGAAGACCTAGGCATTCACTAGCATGAGTGTGAAGACCGAGATGCTGGGCAGCTTCACGAAAACGAAACTGTCTCCTTTCGATGGGGAGGCCCTCTCAGGCCTGGGTAGCTGAGGCCACCAGCCCACTGCTGATTACTCAGCCACACCCAAGATCCTGCCACTACTCTAGTTCCTGGCTCTAGCTACGTCACTATTGCAGTGACTGACTGGTCACAGCAAACAAAAGTTGATAAAAGTGGCCCGTGGAGGAACAGAATTGGCCATTCGGCTGCTAAGGAAGCCGGTCACTGGAACTGCCTGACAGCCCAAAGCCGAGCACCAAGGCACCTGGAGAGTGAGTCAAGGTTGGATGGTTGGGACAACTTAGGAAGAGGAGTGACCTGAAGGGTGGTTGGGCAGGACCAAGAGGGACTGGTTGGTTCTGAGAGTCGAACTCCTTGATTCAGCCACTACCAATGACATTCCAAGGGTGTGTGGGAAGAACCTGACATTCTCTCTGCGTCTTTGAGAGAGTCATTAGATATTTAGTAAGAAAATACTGACTTCGTGCACAAGGACTTTTATGCCTTGGTTGGACTAGAGATTGTGAGACTGAAATATGCTCTCAATAGCCAAGGGTTCCTGTACCGGGAACGGAGTGGTAACCGAGCCAGCCTTCCTGGATTAGCTGTGTACCTGTAGGTTTGTTCACCGACTTTAGTCAGGGCCCTCTTCACCAGCCCAGAATTCGGTTTCCTTTGGGGGCAGCCATGTCGTCTTCTAGAAAAAAAATACTATAAAAAGTTAAAGTCACCCAGTGCTGCCGCCTCCGCTGCCAACAGCAGCAAACCTGTGGCAGGACTCTGGGCAGACCTTGTCGTTGCTACAGACGGAATCCCACACTCGTTCCTTACAGAACCTTGATCATTATCAGTTCCAACTCCAGTGTCCCCTCCCCCTTTCACATCCGGGCCTTTCCTGGGCTTGTGTGAACACAGACAGTTTTTTATCCCTGATCTGTCAGCTGTTTGGAGAACAAGAGCTTGGGAACCGGAGATTCCAAGGTTCAAACCTTACCTCAGCCGCTTCCTGGCTGTGTGACTTGTGTGTGTGTGCCTTGCCTCTCTGTGCTTTCAACTCCTTTTCCGGGAGATGAAGTTGACAGGAACACGAGTCCATCTAACACAAGGCCAACTGTGAGGAGAAAATGAATTTATACCTGGAAACACATGGAAAGTTCTTAGGGAAGCGGTCACTGAGGGTTAGCGTCGACCTTGCCCAGCGTTCTCCATGGGCCTGGCGCACTGGCGGTATGAAATGAATGTTCAGAGAGTAAGGGAAAAACGTCGTCCTTTTCGGAGGGATTCCCCTCTAGTTAGAGATGGAGGGAAGGAAAGCATGCCGTTTCTCTTTTAGCATTGGAGGGGAGTTTGCGGTAAGATTTTGGGGCTCTGTGGGGGGGTAAAGAGTTATGTAAAGCTCTTGTCTCAAGCCTTCTGGGATCTGGTATTTGTCCTGTGGGCCTTGGGAAGGAAGGAAAAGAGAACCGTGTGATCTACCTGGCCACAGCCTCCTATGGTGTGCTTCGGGGTGGGGGTGGGGGTGGGGGGTTCTTCTGGATCCTTTCTTTGCTTCCCATAACACTGGCCTTTGTAGAGGCATCTGTGAGGATAAGCATATTTTAAAGACTTGAGTTTACATCATTACATCCTAGAAGAAGAACCAAGCGTAATCGAATTGCTGATACAAGCAGCGACTTGTACAAGGGGTCCAGGTCACCCGCATCTCTATGGAAACACATGTTTGTTTTAAAACCTAGCAATCAGAAGTGGGTTTTGGTCAGGTCACTTTGGGAGATAGGCATTTATTTATATTCCCCAGCCATCAAAGACCTGTGAAATCAAATAATTTCAAATTAAATAGGAAAACCATGCCACAGATGATTGTTAAGAGAGCCCGCCACATGTCCAGCCCAGACTCTGCGCCCACCCCCGCTGAGATTGCCCCATTTATTTCCGCTATCCTCTGCTCTCTAGCTCCCAACTTGCACTGAGCCAGGAAGAGAGATGCTTTGGCACTTTATGCAAAAAAAAAAAATAGTTCATCTTCATTCATAAGCATCTGCTGGTACTGTTAGTAAAAGGGAATCCAAAGCGGGGTCTACCACACAGTGTGCTGTGTACCCACCCTGCCATATCTCTATGCAGTGTGTGCAGGATGCTCGGAGTCACGGGACCTGCCGCCTGCATGAGCACCTGTCTGGTGTCTCTCAGAAAGGTCTGCAGCTTGTCAGCACATCCTGCCCTAGATCCGCTCAAGTGATATTCTAAGTGATTGGAAGCTTTTATCTGCCCCTGAAAGCCAGCCTTTTCAAATAAGTATTGACTGTTAATGACCTGTTTAAATAAAACACTCAATTTCCTTTCTTCCCCCCACAAAGAATTTAGTAGGCAGAGACATTTCTAAAGGAAAGACTAACCCTGCTTTTCAAAAGAGGCTGAGCCAAAGCTTTTAAATGTGAACATTTTTTTTCTGACATTTGCCCTTAAAATGCTATTCAGTGAAGTTGTGCTAACAGCGGGTTGAGTACATTGAAGTGTCTTTGAATAAAAATGCAACCTTGAGATTTTTTTTCCCTCCAAATTAAAAAAATGTCCAAGCAAGTGCTGCCCTGTGAAATGCCGATTTCTGTCACCATGCTGTCTCATTGTTTACCTATCCTCATCCCTAACAATTGAGGAGACTTTCCTTGGAGGAATAGGTTACAACACAAGACCTTTCTTGAAAGTGTGAGAATTTAAAAAAAAAAAAAAAAGAACCCATGGCATGTAAAGCTGAGATCTCAGTAATCATAGGCCATGTCAAGAGGGCCCAGGAAACCAGAGGGACGTCCAGGCAGCGGCCACCCTTCCCGGCAGTAAATTTAGAGAAGGTCTTGATTTTTGAGGAACAAGTATTTTCCTCTTCACTTGACATGTGGGCACCCCACTGTGCATAGAAGACCAGACAGGGAGTCTATGAACTAGTTTAAAGGGGATCTAGATAGAGAAGTAGCCTACAACATCAAACCCAGCACCCACCCGCTCAACCTCTTTTTTAAGGTTCACCTTCCTGCCACTCAGAGTCCCCAGCAACTCCAGTTGCCTCTTCTGACTTGCCATGTCCAAGAGTACAAAGGACTATCAAGGTCACTGAATCCGTCCACCTTTTCTCCACACTTGGGAGACCCGAGGCTCACACGCCAGCCCTACCTGAGGCCCTGTCAGGATGAAAGGCACCCCTTTAGAAACACTTTCTCGGCTCCCTGCCCACGCTTGACTGTCCTGTTTCCTGTCCACCACACGTTGCTCCAGGATAATTGATGTCAGGAGGAGAGTGAAATAAGTCAGTCTGTGACCTGACACCTTCTTTCAAAAGTAACTGCATGCCCTGAACTAAGTAAAAAGTGTAGCTGTCAGGGTGTTCCCGTTCCAGGAGACTGGTGGACGTTGTTTTGGCTGAGAGATTCCATCATGTCTTCAACATCCTCTACACAAAATCTGAGAGACCACCTCAATATGTGCATGATCACTGCGTTTTCTAGGCTATGCCAAAGTCAGGTGCTTAGATATTTTAATTGATGTAGAACAAGGACACAGACGAAAGACCTGTAGCCGAAAGGTTCCCTGGTCCCGCCCAGCCCCGAGGTCCCGCAGCCACTTATAAAATAATCACTCAGAGGCTTAATATTATTTACAAACTGTATGGCCTATGGCAGGCCTCTTGCTAGCTAGCTCTTATATCTTAAATTAGCCCACTTCTTTTAATTATGTTTTGCCACATGTTCTGTGGCTTTACCGGTCTGCTGGCATCTTGATGCTCCTTCTGCAGGGGCAGACTGGCGTCTCCCAGGACTCCACCTTTCTCTTTCCTGTCTCTCTCCTTGGATTTCCAGCCTGCCTCTAAGCTGCCTTGCCATAGACGAAAGCAGCTTATTTATTAACCGATGGGAACAACATATATTCCAGCATACAGAAAGTTATCCCCCCAGCATAGACCCCTGCATGCTGCGTAGTCCCTGAGCGGCATTGTAGCGTCAAATAGATGTAGCACACCACCCATTTGATGTGGCTCTCTGTGCTCTCAGCCAAGGCAGGACATCGGGAGAACCAGCATCCCTTTGTAACAGAGGCCTCCTTGCCCATCCCGGTGAAAGCCCAGAACTTGGCCCTGCAGTTTGTGTACCCTGAGTATGTACATCACATACCGGCCTGGTGGGCCAAAGGTGCGATCCTCAGCGCTGTGTTCTTACTATGGTTCACAGTCGGTGAACTCCCTGATAATTGCTGGGGGCTGAGTCAGTCAGCAGGCCTGGGTTTGAGCCTTGGTCCTGTGGCTTCTTGTAGAATCTCGACTTACGAGTCTCTTTGTGCTCACTGTTGACAAGTCTAGAGTGGAAAGAGATATCATTTCTACCTCACAGTTAAGAGGGGTGAAATGGGAAACAACCAAGCAGAACTGCGTGTATCCAAGGCTAGCAGAGGACCTGGCGCCCTGCGAGCTCTCCATAAGTGTGCTGATTGATATGAATAATGTTTACAAAAGAACCACTCTTTAGTATGTAGGAAATAACTACCATTTATTTATCCATCTAGACTTCTGTAGGACCCCCATCTATTGTGTGTTGTGTTGGGATGGAGGAACACACTCTCTTGATGTCCGGGGATGGAGATCTAGTCTAAGACTAGTGAGTGGGCTCTGACCTGGAGTCTGGTTGAAATCCTGGCTGCCATGTTCCTCCTCCCCCACCCTCCAGCTCCTGAGTCACCCAGCCTGGCATATGACAGACTATTTGCATTTCTAACAAGTCCCCAGTGGTGCTGAGGATGTTCCCCTGGGAACCACACTCCAAGAACCACTGCTCTGATAGAGCGCTTTGCAGGAGAAATATAATGTATGTCCACAGACACGATTTTGAATTTGGCTGTAGACACGTTAAAAAAATTAATGAGAAAAGAAATGGATGAAAAAGGGGAAAGAAAAGAATAATAAACCTTGTTTAACTTAATCTATTAATACAATCATTTCAACATACAGTCAATATAAAAATATGAATGAGACCATTTGCATTCTTTTTGTACTAAGTCTGTGAAAGTCAGGGACTATTTTGTAACTGCAGCACATTCCAACCCAGACAGGCTGTATAGAAGAGTGCCCTGGAGAGCAGCTGTTACTAACCAGTATCCCAGTTTGACTGAGCCTCACAAACTTTTCTTTTGCAAACGCCTCAGTTGAGGAGCTTCTGATCACTAGCCAAGGCCTTAGAAGAGCCCCTGCCCTGTACCAGCATGAAGCTAGGACACTTACCATCCGCCCCTGCAGCTGACATATAACTCTGCTACTCTACTCATAACCCCAAATACACAGTCTGGTTATTATGTAAGATGTTCGTAAATGCCCCAAGAGAAATTGTGAAGATCGTTTTCTTAAGTTACCCTCCTGGCCTTCCTCTAGTCCTTCAAGTCCAATTCGGGCAGTGTGACGTAATGCCTGGGAACAGGAAAGTGAAGCTGAGAGCCAGCCTAGGTTTCAGAGAAACAAAAGTGAAACCCTGTCCCCACCTCCACAGGGAGCCAGGGAAATGCTGAGAAGTCAGGCAGTCAGTCTCTGGCCACTGTTGGAAGTTTTCCTGTTTCCATGACTGCGGGAGAAACACAAATATTTGAACTTGGAGTCGGTAATTGATCACGTTGACATACACATTAAACTTCATTGTATTATGTCAATTAGAAAGGCTGAGGCAGATATATTTGCCAGATTTCCTACTATTCGGGTTTATTTCTCATAAAAATGTTTACTTTTGTTTGGAAGCTAGTAGGATTTCAGAATTCATTAATGCATACTAAGTAAGGTCGTTGCTGAGCGAGTACTTCAGTTTGATGGAACTCCGTGCCTGAAGTGGTTGGTATTTACCATATTTATGTTTTATTAATTTTACTCTGGAGGAGCGTAGAGATGATATATTAAAATGGTGAATTCTTTCCTTTGTGATTGATGTCTTTGCCTAATAAGTTTTTTACAACTTTCTTGGTCTTTATTTTTGTCTAGGGTATATAGTAAAACATATGATACCTAGACATATTTGTAATGCTATTACTGCAATCTAAGTTATCATTTTAAGAAAAAAACTTAAACCATTAACTAAGCTTTTGAAATGCTATGTGAAAAACAGCATTTACATCTTTGGGCATCTTAACTTTGTGCTAGTTGATAGATGGGCAGGGAACATGCCTCCATAGACTAGAGTGTAGTGTGTATGTCTTAGAACGTTGGTACTGAGGAAGCATCATGGGCAGATTTGTTGTTGTGCAAACATCATGGGGTATATGTACACAAATCTAGATTGTGCAGCCTCTTTCACACATGGGCTGTGTGTCGTGTGGCAGCCTCTGTGCAGCCTGCTACTGACTAAAATGCTGTGTGCCGTGCCTGCCTACAATTAGGGCCCAGTAATTAATCTGCTCCAAGAATAGCCTCAAGGGCTAATAAAGAATTAGAAACCATTTTTTCCCCCAAGAAGTCAGAGCTCTCCCTGCCTGGCAGACTTGACGCTCTTAAGATCAACTAGTGGTCAGGAGTGAGGCTTAACATGCTACCAGGAGAGATGACCAAGTGCAGGTTGGAGGATTTGTCTCCAGACACTCACCAAAGGGCCTGAAAAATGCCAGCATTGGAGGCTTCTGTCTGCAGCTTGTGGGGCTGCAGTTCCACACGGTTGGATCCTGGGCTCGTCGTATGGAGGAAGTAACAATGTGCCTCTCTCTCAGAGGACGTACGTGTTCCTTTACTATCTAGAGTAAACAAGATTGGGACTCAGTGCGACCGACTGGCCGGATGCAGTTCATAGCAGGAAACAGATTCTCAAAAGCTGGGGACACAGCCCAGTCTTGTCCTCACAGGGGACAGGGATGAGGCAAAGTGTGCTTCCCGACATCCAGGCAGGACCCGTGGCAGCCGGAAGGTGCAGACACCTGAAAGGTGCAGTTCTCCCTCAGCCACCCACGGTGCCCCTGGCAGCTGTACGTATCGGTAGACCCCAATATCTAGTTAATGTAACTCATAATTTTTAAAGACAAATGAAAATTTTTATCAGCTTAGATTAAAGCCCTTCAATTAGTTTCCATTATTGGAGCTGTGGGCGATTTCCCAACCTTCTCTCGTAAATCAGTGAGCAAAAGAAGGCATGGTTTGGAAGGGACACTAAAATCTACCTAGAAAGAAGAGCCTATGGGGCAGCCTTCCATACGGGGAAATGGAGAGAGTTCAGCTCCCACAATTATTCCTGCCTTCACATCTGAGAAACCTACATGGCGCCAATCCACATTTGTTTTCAGCTTTTCCTTTCACGGAAAAAAATAATGTCATGATTAATCTTACTGGCATCAGTTCTGAAGAAGAGCCTTTGCGCCGTGAGGTCAGTGAGCAGAGAAATTGCCAAGAAAGTAGGTGTGTGTGTGAGAGAGAGAGGGAGGGGGGGGGAGACGGAGACGGAGACTGAGACAGAGACAGAAAGAGCACTTTGTCCTGTGAACGTAGCTTACCATCAGGGCTGTCGCTTCCTCGGAATTTAGAAACACCTGTTCATTGGGGTTTCTCCCAATTCCTCTGTGGTTTCTAACTCTTGAGCTGTAGACAATGCTGCAGCCTAGACTTTAAAGCCCGAATGCAAAAACAAGACAAAACCAAACCTCTTCCATCGGGTTTCACGCATCTGTAATGGAAAAACTAGAAGTACACCCAGCTGGTGGAGCTGTCGCTCACAGGCTATCAAATGACACCAGAGCGAGTTCACCGTTCACTGCCTGTGTAGCTCCACACGTGTTCATCTTAATATCTCCCCCATATCTACACAGTCATGCCCTGACAAAAAGCCGTATGATCAGTGGATGTTTACATAAGGCCAGAATTAGACAAGCAAGCAGAAGTCTTGGAAGGGCCATCTCCATGAACGTCTTGCAGACACAGTGGTGACGGATGTTAGAGACAATCAGAGAATAATCTTTTCCTAGTACCATTCAAGGGCAGGGGTAATCTGGAATAGATTGGAGGTATGATTTGCCAGCCAGTACATTTGCTGTCTCCCTTATGCCAACTTTGGAGACATAGCATTTGCCAACGGAAAGAGGTGAGGGGTGTTTTCAGTGGGGTGGGGGGGTGGCTGTCTGTGCGGAGCATGTTGCTGAGAACCACCTGCCTAGGAATGAGTGTGCAGGGCCTCTGGCTAGCATGCCCCAAACACACATGTCAGCTGGCAGCACTCTTTGGAAAGTTCTAAAAATAAAATCTGATGGTTTCCAGTATTTGATAATATGTATAAATGGATTCCTATTTGAGAATAATTGGAATGATAATAGAGTCTACATTCGATATGGTCAAGTTTTTATCCAAAAACTGGTAAAAGGTATTAAATCAAAATTTATATTTTACTTAAGAGCTAGGTTTAAAAGAAAGTGGAAGAAATCAAAACATTTTTGCAGGCAGTGTCTTACATGTGTCCTCTCTGGAGATGGGGATACTTTATGCCAAAAGTCAGAAAGAACACAAGAATGCATTTCCATGACTCTTGATAGACAGAACGTGGTCAGCATGCAGAGAGGCTGTATATATTCAGAGGGTGACCTGCTGCTAACTTCTGGGCCAGTCTGTCAGGTATAGAAGTCATTTATTCTCTGTCTCAAAAAGATCGAAATTATTAAAGGCTTAAGATTCCGTTTCAATAATAATGGTCAAAGATTTTGACCAGATAGGAGAAAGAAAAATACCACAGCTTGATGTGAGGAACACAGATCTCAGGGTGGGGCTACTTCACAGACAGCCGTGGTGGCAGTCTGGAGTTAAGGGTAGGAAGATGGCGAGCAGTGTTCAGGGTCCGTTGAGACTGGAGATGGTGCTCTCATGGTCTTTGGAAGCTGTGATGAGGTACTCATGTGTCCTGGAAGTTGTTATCTATTCTTAGTGTGCCAGTGGAGAGCGAGCGGGGAGGTAGCAACTGTAGCTGTGTGGCGAGACCACCCATGTGTCTGGAAGTTGTTATCTATTCTAAACGTGCCAATGGAGAGCGAGCTGGGGAGGTGGCAACTGTAGCCAGAGTGGTCAGGAAAG
The DNA here is from genome assembly GCA_902168425.1 of Peromyscus attwateri. Taxonomy (NCBI): domain Eukaryota; kingdom Metazoa; phylum Chordata; class Mammalia; order Rodentia; family Cricetidae; genus Peromyscus; species Peromyscus attwateri. The sequence continues at coordinate 22,351 of CABHPP010144942.1, forward strand.
CCCCTTCTCAGGGAAGGAGAAACTTGAGCTAAGATGAAGTTGACAGAAAAGAAATGGCCATGCTAAGGTGAGAACATCCCAGATAGAAGGAAGAGAAAGCATAGTGTTTCTTCTGTTTACAGTGGCAGCCATTTTCCCTGGCTCTTCTGTTGTTCTCTCTGCCTGTGCTCAAGACATTTAACGTGTGTGTGAGATTACCCAGGGCTGATGATAACCTTTCCACAGTGAGGATTGCCATGACAATGCTTATTTGAAATTGGTACAATTTCAGTTTTTGACCACTCCCCTTTTTCTTTTTCATAATAAGAAGAAACGCAGTTTGGGTTCATTCCCATCTGTCTATGTCATTTTCCATGTTAATACAGTATGAATAAAAAGATTTCACATCGTCTTCCAGAGTTATCATAACATGCTTTTAGAACATACCTAAGTCAAAGTTTAACTGGAAAGTATTTCTGCATTCTAAATAGTACTTATGATCAGTACTGAATGAAATTGTTCACCATGTCAAAGGAAGCATTAATTACTTTCTATGGCTGTGCTAAGACACCAAGGACCAAAACAACTAATAGAAGAAAGAGTTTATTGGGAGCTTACAGTTTCAGAGGGTGGCGGATGACCATCATGGTGGGAAGCATGACAGCTAGCATCTGATAAACAAGCTGGAGGAGAGAGAGGGAGAGGGAGAGGGAGAGGGAGAGGGAGAGGGAGAGGGAGAGGGAGAGGGAGAGAGAGAGAGAGAGAGAGAGAGAGAGAGAGAGAGCGAGCACAAACTTGGAATAGCATGGACTTTTGAAATCTCAAAGCCAACCCATAGTGACACACCTCCTTCAACAAGGCCACACCTCCTAATCCTTCCTAAACAGTTCTACCAACTGGGGACCAGTCATTCAAATACATGAGCCCGTGGGAGCCATTCTCATTCAGACCACAACAGGACATAAAAACTACACATTGGGAAATCACTGAAACATTAACCATTTCTCTTATCCCTTCTTTATAGGGCTTATATCCCTAGAAGGAAGATGGCTGAACTCAACACCCATGTGAATGTCAAGGAGAAGGTAAGGGCTTGCTATATGTTGGCTCTCAGAAACTGCTCACTAGATAACATAACCCTGCTGGAAAAACTTGATTATAATGGAAGAAGGGAGAAATGGTTTGCAGAGATACATAGAAAGTTTGTTGCTTTGGTATACTATTTATCAGAAAGTTACATCTGTGGAGGGTATGATAAGTACAATACTTTTATTTTCTCAATTTTGACCATCATCTCCATGATATAGAGACAGAAACTGAGCAATAGCACAAGTGAGTCGTGTGCTTTCATTCATATAACAAGGAGGCAGCATCTAAGAGCTTGAGTATGGCACTACCTCTCCAACCATCTTGTGGTCCTTTGAGATGGCCTTTTAAGTGTCTCTCAGCCCTGAGAGTTCATGACACTGACCCCACCCCACCCCCATCTTTATCATTTGTTAAAAACTGATCGCCATTCCCAGCCCTTCCTAGCTTACTCTACTTGGGTCAGCAGCATCCTCTTGCCATCTGTGTATTAATTAATACATTGTAGTATTGACTCCTAATAGCACAGAATCATAGGCCATTGAGAGAAGGCTACCCAACTACTCCTCAGCAACAAAGATTATCAATAGGAGCTGTATTCCCTAAGATTCACGCATGGTCATGAGATCCTGGACAGGAACCTCTGTCAATCTCTACTCATGTCACAATTGCCCAGAGGTACCCTAGACTCCATTGGACTGTCACTTACTTAAGGATAGGTATTTGTCCCTCATCACTTGGTATTCATGCCATACTAACGATATAGAATGAAGGCTGAGAGGAGTAATATTTGCCAAGTCCTTGCAATTTCCTTTACTGGATGCCAGTGATGTGGCACTAAACATGTAGATGGGGCACCTGCTCTCATAGTGTGCACATTTAGGGAAGAGAAGCTGAAAATAAATGCAGGAACATATAAATGAGCACAATCATTTCAGACCTGAGAACAGCTTTGAGAAACACGCAGCAGGGTGCTTTGGTGGGAAGGTGGGTGGGGAGGTGACTACTTTACATGAGGCTGTCCCAAGAGCCCTATGAGAGAAGGTCATGTTAGAACTGACGTACAGTTGATGAGAACGAAAACAACCATGTAAAGATCTGTGGGCGGAGAATCATATATAAAAGCAAAGAACCGTATATAAAAGCAAAAGTAAGCGCTCAAAATGTACAGAGTTGAGTGTGTTTAGAGACCAGATACCCAGTTGGGCCTGAGAGTGACAGGCAGAGAGGGTGGGATTTAAGGCCAGAGGGCACCACTTCACCTGGGCTGTGGACCTTCAGGGGACCGTGGGCGGAATCCAGGATTCCGTGTGCTTGGGTGGGAACTTTGTGTCTTACGATAGAAAAGTACATTTTATCATCACTCACATCTAAGAGAAACTAACGGTTCCTTCCAGCCTGAAATGTGGAAAGCCCCACAGTAGCAGGACCTGTAACTCACGTCTCTAGACACCTTATGTGTTTTCATATCAAATTATGTGTGTTATAGACATCCTGAGGTGTTACTTGCTCATCATTCCTTCAAAACAACTGTCCTTGTAGACCCTGTCACCAGAATGTGTTATCTGAGGTGTTGGTAGAGAAGTACATGGGTTACGGTAGCATGTGTTTTGTTTTTATTAGTATTTGACCTTTATTTCAATAGGAGCTATTTCCTTTGTAAACGTACATATTGTCTGTCATAAATTTTAATACATCGTCCTGAGAAGGACCTCAGGCTCCACCAGACTGCTGAAGGGATTTGCATGCCAGCAGGTTTCAGCCATGATAGAACTAGGTAGAGCTCGCTTCCACAGGCAAAAGCCAGCTGTTGGGAAGATGTAAACAGGAGCATGGGTTGGAAGGCTATGTTTTCAGAGCACCTGGCCGCCTCTAAGAATGTGCTTTGTGTTTATACATCTACTCAATAACTTCCTCTTTGATGAGGACACTGAGCCTTGAAGTCACGCTTGACTTGGTCCAAATCAGACTTAGCTGTGTCTGGTTCCGAAGCCCACTCCCTTTCCACTGTCTCAGAGTTTCCACAAGTGAACAGAAAGACAGATTTGCTACCATGACTCTGGAAGATGGAGAAAAAACAACTTTTACCAACAGACAGTTTCTTTGGACTTTTGTGTGCTATCTTAATTGATGTGAAATTTTTATCCATTATATTGCATCATGTAATCTACATATTATTTTAATATTAAACTATTTAGCTTATTGATCATTGAATAAACAACAGCATAAAGATGTGTCTCATTGATAATGTGCCTTCATAGTCTCCTTTTATTTAAATGACAATATGTGTCCCCTAGTTTGAAAAGCCGGGGTGGGCTCTCTGGTACTGACCAAAGATTGGCTTTTTCCAGCCATCTGTTGATGGCTGGATCCAGCAGCCTCCACATCAGGCTACAGACTGGTAAAGCACTCTAAGGAGTCAGATTTCTAGCAAATGATTCCTGCAAAGCATAGCGAGTGGACGGACCACCATGGAGACCTAGCGGGCAGCACTAGATGGTCTTACTCAGAACAGAGAGAACAGGCTGATGTGTCTGGATGCACACCATGGAGATTCAGCATGAAGATGTCATGCTTTACTCAGGCATCAGTGTGTTGACCATCAGGGGCTGCCAGTCAGGTGACCATGTAAGGGAGAATGAGATGATGAATGTTTTACTTCTGCACTTGAGTCACTCATCAAAATGTTGGCAGTATTTTGGGCAAGGGTGATGTTAAGTTGTAAATATTGTGGATCTACATGACCGTGAAAGTGAAGCTCCTCTAAGTCAATTAGTGAATTCCACCCTCCCATGTCAAAAGTTAATAGATTGCTCAACTCCATCAAATAAGCCATAAGGAACAACAGATTCTGATCATATATAGTTTCACTTTGATCTATTTTAGTTTACTCATTTCCTTTTGTTATTAGCTTTTATGGCCTTTTTATGATTAGTTTGTTTCTCAATCTGTCACAGAAAGCAATGGCATTTCAGTTCTGAAAATTAAGAATAATAACAACTGTTAGGTCTTAAGCTATAAGCCTTTGTTGATCAGTGAACAGATCTCTAGTGCTTTTGATACAATATCTAGTCAACAGCTGTGGAGAATTTAAAAATAAAAGTCTTGTGATGGCAAAAAAAAAAAAAAAAAAAAAAAACGGTCTTATGACAGGAGCTGGCTGGACAGACGGCTCAGTCAGTACAGGGCTTGCTGGGCAAGCAGGTGACTCTGAGGTGGAACCTGGTACTCGCCTAAAAAGACAGGTTTGGTGGTGGGAGCTCGGAATCACATCACTGTGAAGCAGAGACCAGTTTTAACCCCTGGAGTTTGCTAGCCAGTCAGCCGCACCAAATCTGTGAGCTCCAAGACCCACTGAGAGACCCTCCTCAAAAAACAAGATGGATGACTCCTGAGAAATGACACATGGGTTGACTACATGCCTGCACACACATATGCATACACACACACATACATACACACACATATATGCATGCACACACATGCACACATGCATACACACATGCACACACACATGCATACATATACATGCACACACACACATGCACACACACACATGCACGCACACATATGCATACACACACATATACGGACGCACATATGCACACACACACATATGCATACACACCCATATGCATACACACACACAAATAAATAAATAAGTAAATGGGGGAAATACACAATCTTTTCTGTTTTAAAAACAGGTTTGATAATGAGTCCTCTGTGTATCTCTAGTGAATCAAAGAGACAGACTGAGTAGAAGCGATTTTTGTCTTCCTACAATTTTTGTTTGTTTGTTTGTTTGAGACAGGGTTTCTCTGTGTAGTTTTGGTGCCTGTCCTGGATCTCACTCTGTAGACCAGGCTGGCCTCGAACTCACAGAGATCCACCTGCCTCTGCCTCCTGAGTGCTGGGATTAAAGGTGTGCACCACCACCACCTGGCTTCCTGCAATTTTTTTAGTCCAGAAAAGAAGCTAATAATGCTTAACATTCAGGATAAATAAAACTCGTAAGAAATACTTATAACATTTTATTTCAAAATAACTTCGTATTATGGGATTCTAACTGTAAGGATTTAAATTGAAAATGGGGCTTAAATAGAAGTTGAGTTTCCTTAGTATGGCGGACATCTTCTTCATGACCAGACCCTGCCTCTTCTTTACTTTCACCTACCATTGTCTCTCCACATGTGCCCTTTAGCCTGCTGTTGTGACCTTGAACATGCTTGCCCCCAAGCCATTGCAAAGGCGGATCCTGTATGGGATATCTTCCTGCTCTCATATATGATATATATATATATTATATCTTATCATGATATATATGCCTCACTCCATTTCCTTCCATTCAGGAACTCTGTCAGACATCTCTCTCTCTTCCTGCCCTGCCTGCATCATGCCCCTCTCCCTGCCCTTCCTCGGTGAGATTCTCCGCAGCTTTCATCACAGCTTACTTGCATGTAGTGGAGGCTTAGTTGCCTGTCTCCCTGTGTTAAGTCTAGCTGTTTCTTGGGAGCAGAGTGTGGGTCTTACGTTCTTGAATTTGACCCACAGTTAGCCCCTTGGTTAGAGTTGGATAAACGAATGGGTAGCAGACAAATGAACACAAGTATTTGAACTGTTAAGTTCTTTAGAGACTTGACGAAATCTCATTTATACAGTTTTATCAAATCTCAAGGCTTCTTGAGAAATAGAATGTAGGTTAATGGAAATGTCATCTCATTTTCATACTCGTGGCGATTAAGGCAGGCTTTAAATTGCTCCTGGAAATGGGAGCTTGGTTGGGTTGTTTGGGCTGACTCCATGTGCTTTAGAAGACCAGTGAGTAAGCACCGTGGTCCCAGGCGAATTAGGATAACAAATGAGTTTGCCAGGTGAGCAACTGCCCCATGGAATGGATCCCCAAAGCAAACCAGGTTGCAGACGGACAGCAGACGGAAATATTTGGGCACCCTGAATTCTTATAGTTGGGACTAACTCACAGTTTACAGGTATTTTCTTGTTTTTTTTTATCTTGTTAAAGATGTGTTTTTATTATTTTTAATTACATGTAGGTGTGTGTGTTGTGTCCACATGTAGGGTGTGTGCACAGAAGTACATAAATTATTTTTCTTTAAAACGAAGTTCAACACTAGAAACTTCATGGATAAATTAGTTGATAGTGACTGTTGAATTGCTTCTTGTTTAAAACACTTAGCTATCAAGCCAAATTGATTTACAGAATTTTAAAATGAAGGATAATGATAAGTTGGTATAGAAAAAAAATAGATTTTTTGTTAGTTTTTTTGATGTATTATTATCAGTCAGCTTCAATTTAGTAAGGAAACAGAATCCTTGCTTATAGAGTAGAGTTAGTGGTGTTCCTAGTGTCCAGGTGTGGTGTGACAAGTCATTCCAGTGATGAATGATTCCCAAGCCACTATAGGGGACCCAGTGCCCTTGGGAGTGACCTCTGTAAGTAAGGCTGTGGGAAAGCATATGTCTGGAAGGCAAGAGTTATCAGTTCCCCAGTGAGCAGCTGGACAGCCTGAAACAAATCATGGAACTCTCTGACTTCAGATTCCTGGTGAGCAAATGAAGCACGATCATAAAGTCATCTCACTGAATCAGACTGGGGCATGCTTAGCCATAGAGGAGTCAGCTGGCAGGAGTGAGGCCCCAGGGTTAGTCCCCAGTGTGAAGTCATTGAATACACACCGTAAGCGTGGAAATGCTTCATGAGCCCTTAGTACCAGAAACCTAGAGGATACAGGTGCAGGGCAAGATCATCCGTTTATTTTCCAAATGAAAATGTGGAAATCACCTCTAATTAACGTTTCTTTCAGTGTTCAAAAATGTAAATTTCCATAGCATCAAGATTGGGAAGGGGGAAAGGGTCCAGGTGAGAAAACATGAAAGTGGACTTGACTTTCAGTGGACTTGATAGGTATTGCTGAGCTGCACAAAAAGTAATTGAGACAAGACAGTCTGATGACATGGGAATGAGGAACAGCTCAGTCTGTAATATCAGTGCTGAGAAGCCATTTATCGAATAGCTTTTAGAGCTGTTCAAGTTATTGAAGTAAATTGGATTGTAAACAATAACCGTATAGAGTCATTAAAATGAAAGGGGACAAGAGTCTCTTGTCCACACGGCTTCCAAGGAGTGTCATCACTGTTTCCGAGGGTCACTGAGATAGGGAATGTCCACAACACTTGGATGAGTACTTTATTATCTCATAATAAGCATGCTCCATTTATTTTTTTTTCCTTTTGGTCCATGTTTTGCAAAGTACTGAAAATATAGCTCGTGTTTTTACTTGGGGTGGAGGGTAGTCAGAAAAAGCCAAGTATTGGATTACAGAGATTGTAGCAGATCAGAGAAAGAAGATATCCTCTGTCACACATCTTTAAAATATTAACCCATTTCATAGAGAAACCATTTCCTAGGAGTTGGGATGAGTTTTAATGACATGTAGTTGATATTATATATATATATATATATATGAATGCACACTTCAGGGGGAAACCTTAATTTTATAATTTTTCATGAGAATTCAATTTAGCCCAGCCCGTGGATGCAGATAACAAGAACAGCAGCTGCAGAGCTTTCAGATTTCACTGTGGGGCCCGTTCCTGCCATCATTTTCTCATAGGAAAGGGTCATTAAATTTCCCTCTCAGAGAAAGGAGAAAACACTGACAATGGTTACTGCCTAATGCTTATGTACAGAACTGCTGTTATTGTTGCTTGGCAACTAGAAGAGATTTGACAAGGAGTCTAAAGGAACTGAATGAATAAATGGAAATGTCAGCATCAGTTTCAGGGGATAAGAAGAAATTTACTATTGCAGGATTAGCATCACATTGCTTTTTCCGAGCTACATGACCGGAATCCACAAGATTTCTTCTGTTTCTCCTGCCCCCGCCCCTTCTCTTCTAGCCTTTCACGGTAGCCCCTTTTGTACTATGGCCGAGGGGTGTGTGGGAGACAGATGATGCTCAATGCTGACGAATATAAGAGCATGTCAAAAATGAATCATTTGTAGCAGGAAAAAGTAACTTTGGTTAGCAATCCTTTGGAATTTATAGGGACTTCTCCCGAATTCTAGCTATTTCCTACCCTGGTCCTTCATATTAAATTATCCAGTTTTAGAGATAAAAGATTGGCAAGGCTGCAACAGTGATTTCTTCTCTTCTGACCTTGCACATGGAAAATCCGTTGAGAGAGACTCGTAGGTAGACAGATGGGCAGGTCTAGCACTTAATAGCAAATTCTTGTATATCACTAAAGTCACTTTTTCTCGGTAAGCCAGCAGATAAGACGTTTTTAACTTGCTTTTGTACTTAATACTTTACATAATAGGAATACTACAGATTTTACCCCACCCCCAATATCTGTTCATCAAAATTTGGTTTACTAATTTAGTTGAGATTCTATAATGGTAATTGTAGGTAATTATGAGTCGAGACAGTTCATAGGAAGGCAGGAGGTGGGGTGTGCCTCCCTAGGGCGGAGGTGCAGGGTGGTGCTTTTAAGTGGTAAATGTGAGAGAATGGGCAGATGCAGTGAGGGGCAGCCTTCAGATGTCATGACGTCTTTGAAGGAGGAAAAAAAAAGAGAGAGACAAATCCAGCAGGAAAAGTCCCCGACTTGTGTTGTCCGAATCTTAAATGGTCTTATTAGTAGAAAACCCTGAGCCAGATATTGGAGTAAATACTGAAAGATCAGAGAAACAGAACAAGCCACTGCCCCATCTCACCTCACCAACTCCACGAATCCTCTGACTACCTCTCCATCCTCAGACGAAAGAACATTAGTTCCTGTCTCCTCATGCCTTATATACCTTTCTCTGCCCAGTGATATCACTTCCTTCTTAGTGCTGAGATTAAAGGTGTGTGCCACCATTGTCTGGCTCTGTTTCTCTCCTAGACTGAGTCAATCTCATGTAGTCCAGGGTGGCATTGAACTCACAGAGATCCAGACGGATCTCTGCCTCCCGAGTGCTGGGATTAAAGGTGTGTGCCACCACTGCCTGACCTCTATGTTTAATACAGTGGCTGGCTCTGTCCTCCGATCCTCAAGCAAGCTTTATTAGGGTACACAGTAGATCACCACAAACTTGCAATGCAGTGGTAAGAAAGTTTCGTCAGGCTGATGATGCAGACCAAAGCTGCCAACTGGAGGACCCTATGCCCCTCAGAGAGTGCACTGACATCATCTAGATGAGCAATGTATGGGACCAGCCCAGCATGGCTGGGCTGTCAATCAACTGTGCCTCCCACAACAGACTTCTCTAGACTACACACCCCTCAATTGCATCAAAAAACTGTAAAAAGGAAATTGAGCTATATATTTTGGAATTTTATCATATGATAGAAGCATGAGTTCTTCATGGTCTTGGGAAAAAATGAATAAAAAGTTTGTAAACCACTGCTCTGAAATGATAAGTCAATTACAATACAAATTCTAAGGGACTGGTGAGATAGAGCAGTCAGTGAAGTGAGAGGACCTGAGTTCAGTCCCCAGAACACACATTTAAAAAGCCAAGGGTGATAGTGTGTACATGTGTCCCGTTGCTGGGGAGGCAGGGCCAAGTAGATCCTGCCTGCTCATTGGCCAGCCAGCCTAGCCTACTTGTCAAGCTCCAGGCCAGTGAAGGGCCCTGTATCAAAAAAGGTAGACAACAGTTAAGGAACAGTAGTGAAGATTTCCTCTGACCTCCTCTCACTTGTGCAGGTGGGTGTGTGCATGTACACACACACACACACACACACACACACACACACACACACCCATTTCAAGACCCAGGATTCCCTTGCCTTTGTGAACGAGACTGTGCTCCTACTACTGTGAGGATCTTCTCAACTTCTAGAGTAAGCCGTCATTTAGTAACCTTTTCCCACAACTCTGTTTCTAACCACATTTAAAGTAAAAAGAGGTCCAGTTACCTCCACTGACAATTCTAGTCCTTTGCTACATTGTGTCAACTCTCTTGGCTTCGGTGTCTTTTTGTAGCGTGAGTTCATCCGTTACCCTGCAGGGTCACCAGAACCCTTCACTCTAATAGATGAACCTGCGGTCTCTCTCAGGCACTGTAAAAGGTAAAGGCAGGGTACTGGACCACAAAGTGAGTGCTGCCTCAGTCTCCTGAGTAGCTCCCCTATTCGGATATAACGCACAATCTTCCACTCTTTGTAAACTGCAAGAACTTCATTAAACCACCTGAGGTGCCTTTGTGACTCACTGGTCCACCTGTCTCATGCCTCTGTCTTTAGGACCCTTCAGAACTCTGCTTCTCAATCTTTGAAGATAATTGTCAGCCAAAGTTGTTGAAATAAATACAACGATGCTTAGTTATATAACAATGTGGGTTTTTTTAAATTGTAAAATACCTAACGTGACATTTTCCCTCTTATAATTGTAAACCTGTAATATGGTGTTAACTATAGGCACAGTGTCTGTGAGATTTACCTGTCTGATATAAATAAAATTGTATCTTTCTCACTCCCTGTTCCCTGCCTTCACGAACCCTGGAAACCACCATAGTATCCTCAACTTCTGTTAGTCTGATTATTTAATACTTCATACAAGTGTGACTGGCTCTTAACATTAGCAGAATGTCCACAAAATTTCTCCACATTGGCATGTTGCTGCACATTTCAGCATTTCCTTTTTTATTTTTACTATATTTATTTTATTCCATTTTTATTAAGGCTACATAATGTTTCACTCTAAGTTCCCTATGTGTATCTACTCATCCACTAATGGAGAGTTATTGGCGTTTCCTTTCCATAGTTATGGCCCAGATGTAACTTTACTTACTAGACTGTAGGCAGTTTTAACTTTTTCTTTTCTTTACTGTCTTTAGAGGAAACCCAAACAGAAAATTGTAGGAAAAACAAGATCTGGTCAGCTAAATAATCACTTTGACTAATATTTTAAAACAATGTGCCTTTTTAAAACTGGTCCACCCTCGTAAATAAAAGAGAAATTGTATTCCTGGTTTCCATGGAAGTTTATGATCTGTTTCCTCCACACCACAGTGAAGAAATAGCCAACGCTAATATGCGTTAGAGATTAAGTTAACTCTCTTCAGCTGGTATTGACCAAAGAGCAATTAGCTTTTTTATTCTAGTATTGATTAAAGGATTATAAGTGACTTATACCCTCTTATAATACTTTTTATCTGGGAAGTTCTGTGAATGAACAAAAAACAAAACAAAAAAGTAGAAAAACTACGTTAAGAGTAAATGTAAATAATTACCTTTTTTTCCCCCAAGTAGAGACCTTAAACTACAAAGAAAATGAGAAAAGAAATTCCTGAATATTCTTTTAGGAACAAGATAAATGAAAAGAATCATGTTTTTCTACTGTTGTTAATGTACCCAAACCGAAATAGCCTGTGGATATAACATTGCTCTTTTTTTAATAAGTCTAAATATGGAATTCATCAGAGATACAAACAGAATACTTACTTAAGCCCTAATAATGTGTATGACCAGTGGGATGGAAACAGACTTCTAGTGGACCGAGGGGCTAACCTGCTCTAAAACTATAACCAGTCTAATTGTTAATTCTGAGGAAATTGGAGGAAGAATCAAACACAGTGACTTTAAAAAAAAAAATACCAACCAAACAACAACCAAAACAACTGAGACATAGACCAAGTACATGCTATCTAAATGTGTGAAATGAAACGTTTGCTGCCCTATTGTGTGTCTCAGTGTACATTAGAGGGACGGTTGCCATTAGCAACCATCATACAGCTGGCCCCTTGCTCTTGTTCCAGGCCGATTGTATTCAGCCATGCTGTCTACTGCATTAAGAGCTAGAGTCTTGCCGGGGCGGTGGTGGCGCACGCCTTTAATCCCAGCACTCGGGAGGCAGAGGCAGGCGGATCTCTGTGAGTTCAAGGCCAGCCTGGTCTACAAAGCAAGTTCCAGGAAAGGCGCAAAGCTACACAGAGAAACCCTGTCTCGGAAGGGATCTGCTCTTTGTAGCAGGCTGCCAAGTATAGCAGGAAACAAGTTTCTTCCAAAACAAGGTGATTCTGCCACCCACTTAGTAGTTGGGGTGCTTGCCTGGAGCACTGGGTTGCCCTGTAAACAGTCTAGCCTGAGGTCACCATGCTGTGAGAAAGACCAGCCAAGCCCATCGAGAGACAAAATGGAGCGAGCCGTCTTCATGTTATGTGAAGAGAACTCACTGCCCAGCTCGTGGTCTCGCTCCCACTTCATGAGTGACCCAGGGCAAATACGTTCAACCAAACTCCTCCCAAGCTCAGCTCCGCAGAGACAGAGAAAGTACCAGATCAGTTAGTTGTCCTCAGTGGTAGGTCACTCAGCAGTAGGTAACCATAATCCCTTCTTCAAGAGAGGACTCCCCTGAGCTGGATATATAGCCTGCTTAGCAAACAGATTGCCTAATGTGTGCAGAGCCTGAGGTCCAAACCCCAGAACCACGAAAACTGCGCATGGTGATACACAACTGTAATCTGAGCCCTTGGGAGGTGGAGACAGGAGGATCGGAAGTTCAAAGTCATCCTCCACTACATAGTGAATTTGAGGCCAGGCTCAGCTCCTTGAGACTATCAGAGAGAGAAGGAGAAAAGCGAATGTATGTCCTTCTGGAACAGTTTTACTTTACAAAAGCCATATTGTTGAAGTAATGATGTTTCATAAATAACAGAGAGGTGTAGAAGAATTGTAGTATACGCAAAATTATTTGAGAGCTGAGCAGTTATACCTAAAAAGCATATATCCCCTATGCCACTGTCCTTTCTTTCCGGCTCCCTCTCCCTTAGTAAGAAGAAGTAAAGGTGTTTTGTTGTTAGAGAAACACAGAGGACTGAAACTGGTTTTAGGGGAGGATGGGGGGGGGGAAGATGGGGTGTTCCAAGTGGAACACCACAGGACACAGGAAGTGTGCTCAAGGGAAGCAGGTCCAGGCTCCTTGGAGCATCGAGTATTAAAAGGGATGGAATTTCACAGACAAAGGCATGGGGCCAAACCTGATCTCTAGCTTCCATTATATCTCGACTTCTTGATTCTCAATTCTGGGTACTCATGAGAACCGTGGTGGAAACGCTAATGCCAAGCCATTCATCATCCGAATTGTTTCCTCCTTCTCGGTCCTCGTAACTAAACAGAAACCAGTTGCTTCTTCACAAGTAACCTGTGAGCCCTCTCCACACGGCTCATATAGGTCCAAATTCTTGTCCAGGATTCTGTGTTAAAATCCTAACGGGCATTCATTTGATCTCCTTGAGCTCATACACAAAGAAAACAGAATGACCTTAAATGTGCAAATATCATACTCCTGCCCTGAGTAAATCTTCAGTGGCTTTGCCTCAGAATCAGGCTCAAAGTCATCAGGCACAGGACCTGGGCCACACTGGCCCTATGCCTTTGTCTCTGAAATTCCATCCCTTTTAATACTTGATGCTCCAAGGATCCCGGAGCACACTTTTCCTTTGAGTACACTTCCTGTGTTCCGTGCCGTTCTTGCTGGAACACCCCATTTCCTTCCCCATCATTCTCCTTAAGCCAATTTCAGTCCTCCGCATTTCTCTGGTGCTCAGACAACAAAACATCTTCACTTCTTTTACTAAATTCATCAAACATCTGTCTTTCAAGACCATAAACTTTCTCGGCAGGTCAGGACATGTGTCAGTCACCGCCTGTGGTCCAGCTTCGGAGTCTGTTCTTTGTGACTGCGTTAGTTTATAAATAAACAAAGGAACATGAATTAGAAGATTACTCTCAGCTCCGAGGACATTCCTGTGGCAATACTCTGGCTTCCGTACTTGACTCGGGCTCATAAAAATTCAAATCAACAATTTGGCTCTGGCCTACACGAAATCAAAATCAATAAATCTTCCCTTCTAGAAGACAGCAACTGACTTTTTAAAGGATACCAAATTGGAAGGGAGGGCATACATGCTCCTTGTTTGTAGTGACAAGAATGCAAGGTTCCAAAAGATAACAGCCAGCTGCAGCGCCAAGTCGGAACTTCCATGCTGGAATTTAGCAAAGATGAATGTAAAATCCATGCTTGTGCGTTAGCATCATTTCACGGGCCTGGGGCTGCAGCACTCGCCCTGGGAACCAGTAGCAAATGAGCTCCGTGGAGGCCAGCAGTTAATGTGTCTGCTAAAGCATCAGTACTGTTTTTGACAGCTGGAGTGGGTGAGTGGGACCCCACCTCGGCAGGTGCAGGTGCTGCGGTTCTCTTCTTTGATTCCTCCACCCCCGAACTAGAACGGTGTGCTTATTTACAGAAACACTTTTCTACCGGAAACACTCAGGAGAGCTTGACCAGATGGCAAGAGCTTATGAACACGACTGTAGGAGAGCGTGTTTGCTCTGTGGTGATGGATTTCTGAGGAGTGCTTCAGTTCTTTGAAATAAGGGCAGGCCCGGCCTGTAGAAGGGGGTTACCTTCTTACATACCAGAAGGTAGCATCAGGAACAAGGGTTAGAGAGATCTAGCAGTCCCTCTTTGGCTACGTGCTTCTCTTCACCAACTTCTCTTGCCCTTTTTATTTTTCCCTTAATCTCAGCAGGATATCTGGTCTTCATGTCTCTCTGCTGTCCTAATCCATCCTCTGTAGACCTTAGAAACCTTCATCTGCTACTTTAACAATACTTTAACAATACCTAACGCTCATGTGCCCAAGCCTCAGGACCTCCCACTATACTTTTTACGGTTTGTAAACGTGGGTCATCCCTCTCCTCTGCTTGTAGCTTGCTAAGAGTCTCTGGGGAAAGCCATGCCAGCTGGCTCCATGACCGACCTGTGCTGTCCAGCGTTCATGGACCTTCGGGCCTGTTCAGCATTCTTTATTCATTACGGTCACTTCCTCTCAAGTTCCCATGAAGGCAGCTCTAAACCATTCTCTGCTGTTGAAGCCTCGAAGCTCAGATGAACGGTTTCCATAAACTTTCCTCGTCACGTGCTCAAGCTTTTATTGTTCCTCCACTCCCCCTTTCTCCCCTTTCCTCCTGTCTCAGAATTCTGAGTGTGTGCGCACGTGTGCAGGTCCCACCTTGGCTGTTCCTCAGAAGCCATCCACCTTGGTTTTTTGAGACGGGGTCTCTCGCTCGGTCCTGTGACTCACTGGTTCGGCTAGACTGGCTTGCTGGCCACCGAACCCTAGCGCTCTGCTTCCCCAGGACTGGGATTACAGGCATGCACGGCCATGCCTGCCTTCTCAGGTGCATGCTGGCTCTCAAACTTGCCTCAGGCTTGCCCAGAAAGTACTTAGGCTGAGGTGGCCCCAGCCCCTCCACATCTCAGCACCATTTTCTCATTTCCTCTGGGATCTTCTTTCATAATTTATCTCCTTTCTTTCCTCTCCTCAAATTCTTTCCCAACAGCTGCTCCTTCCTCCATCGGTGAACATGCTCAAGCACTTCGGGCAATAAATTGTGCACTGATTGTTTTCAGGTGAATTGGGGGGGGGGACAAGCCAGAAATCCAATTAGGAGACTTTTCCAGAGTCTCCCTGGGAGACAAAAGGACCCTGTCTAGGTTGGTGAGAGAGAGGGGAGCAAGCAGGTGAGATGGAGAGGGAGTTTAGTACCAGGCCAACTCCATGTAGCTGGCGTTTATTACTGCCCCTCGTTTTCTTCACTGTCTCTCCAGCCCCTCTAACTTTTCCCTCGTGAAATGAAGCTACAGTACATGAATAACCGGGACTCCCCAAGGCGTGTGGTGAGAAAGGTGCCATCAGGAAGGCGGTTTATTTGTGGGGTAGGGAACGGTATCTCCTGATTAGGAGAAAGAACGCAGCGGACTTTCGTTCCTCAAAGAGGGGTCCCTTGCACCCACTTACCGTGGCTGCTGTCACCGTCACCAAAAGCTTCGGAACTTAAGGCAATACACATGAAGTGCCTTAGAGCTCTGGAGGTCAGGGGCTGGAGGCTTAGAGCCCTCAACAGAAGGTGTCCACAGGGCCATATTCCTTCCTGAGAGGTGATGGAGGGAATTGGTTTTCTTGCCTTTTCTGGTTTGGAAGCTATCTTCACTCCTCACCTTTCCGCCCTCTAGCAGGAATCTTAAATGGTCTTATTAATTAAATCAAACCTGAGGCCAGTTATTGGGGTGAATGCTGGAAGATGAGAGAAGCAGAACAAGCCACAGCTTCCTCACCTCGCCAGTTCCTCAGCTGATCCTGTTTCCTCAGACTGGAAGCCTCTGAGTCTTCATCCAAATGGATCTCAGCCGATCTGCTTCTCGAAAGCCTGAAGCTTAACCAGCCAAAAGCTTCTAGTTTCTGGTCCTCACACCTTATATACCTTTCTGCTTTCTGCCATCACTCCCTGGGATTAAAGGCTCACTTTCTGGGATTAAAGGCGTGAGTCACCATGCTTGGCTCTATCCTTGAAGAGATGGATTTCTGCCTCTGGAATGCTAGGATTAAAGGCGTGTGCTACCACTGCCTAACTTCTATGTTTAATATTGTGGCTGTTCTGTTCTCTGACCCCAGAGAAGTTTATTAGCGTGCACAATATTTTGGGGAACACAATACCACCACACCACTCCCTCCGTCTTCGAGCCCCAAAGTAACTAGTTAAGTCTCACTTTCCCTTGCTGTCACCCGCTCTCTTCCTCTTCCACATCTAGAGGTTCTTATCATGGAGCTGGGCCCCACTGAGACAATATGAGATGATCTCTGTCCTTCAGAGTTAGCTAGTCAACAACCTTCATCCCGGCTGCAAACTGAGTGTGCCCTCAGGGTCGACATCTTCACAGGTTCTGAGAAACAAGAGCACGTACGAAGCCATTCTGGCCTGCCACATCCTAGGACCCAGCAGTACCTGGAAAACAACTAACCTGCAGACCCTGAGTGTCTGCATCTGCATCCTGGTTCCGGGTAGACCCCAGCTAACTGAGATGGGTTTAGAAGGCCACAGAGAGTGTCACCAAGACCCTCACGTCAGGTTTTCCTACGATTCTGTCAACATGGCGTTTCCCTCATCTTCAAAGCTTCATTTTTCTTTCTAATCCTGTTCTGCTCACCCCCAAAAGTTAATTTTGATTTGTGCCAGTGGTGTTAATTCCCAAAAAGTCAGCCGAGTAGAACATGACAACACTTCATACATATTTTTTTTTTTTTTTTTTTTTTTTTTTGCTGGCAGGAAGTAGACGTTCGAAAAAGCAATTAAATTATGGAATTATCCTCGATGCAAAGGTACAAGCCTGCAAAGAGTATTTTCTTCCCCCAAGAGGATTCTCATGAGAACGGCCTTCATTAATGTGTAGATAACACCGCTGGTCCGGCAAGTGAAGCGAAACATAGGCAGGGGGCTGTCTTTTAAGGCGTCTCCGAGTGGCTCAGCGTTTGAGAAATGTGACCAGAGCTGATTAGAAACTCCTTTTAGCGTCGCAGGAACGGCAAGCCCATAAATAACTGGTTCTCATTGGTGCAAAGAGGAGGTGGCTGGCTGTGTGGTGGCTGCCCTTATTGTAGAGGATAGGAGAGTGTTCATCTCTAAGTGTGTAAGTTCCTCGAGGCTGGAAGCAGCCATCTGTGCCTGGGACCTCGGAGGCACTCCACACATCTGCGGCTTGAATCTAGTAAGCTTTTTTAATGCTGCATGGTACTCTCTGCTGAATGGTGGGCGTGTACTGCAAAAGGTGGACTGCAGACCTGGAGTGTTCCAGTGACCGTTTTACCAGATCCCTCACTTCCTTTATTCATCCAGCCCGCTCGGCGGATGCTGTGCTCCATGTGTGAGTTCTCCCTGTGTTTAAGATGCTGTGAATGTAAAGATTTGCCCCAAGTAATTCACACTCCATCAGATAGAGTCGGGCAAGTAATTCTGGGAGCATCAGTGAGAGCCAGAGGAGGTGTATAGGTAAGACTTGTGGCTTCTCAACTCCCCGTCTCTCACTTTACATTCCGAGTACATTTTATCCTTAAAACCTTCCAGTGTTTTCCTTCTTTGCCAATTAGATGGCTATGTGACAGTGTTGTTTTTATTTCCAGCTCCATTTGCTAATACAGCCTTTAGGCACCTGGTACTTGTTCTAGAAAATTAAACCTTCTCAAACCAGTACAAATAAAAAGAGGTTATTACACAGGTCTGGCCGGGTGTCGGGTGACTTAGGGGAGTTAAGGAAACAGCGGGCATGGGATGGGGAGGGTGGGGGGTGAAGGGGTGGGGATGGGTGAGGAGCAGCTTTCTTAAAGACTGGCCCCAGCCATCTCCACTTTGTCTGCTCCTGTCCTGTATAATCGTTAAGAGCCTGATTGGTGCGTTTTGGCTTTTCAAGCCAGCGGCTTCCTGACCATTGTCATTCATTGTGAATATACTGTGATTGCTTCCTGCGCAGACTCACTTACCATGAGGTGCAATTACAGATGATCGGGACCATGATTCGACTTACAATTTTTCAGCTTCACACTTGTGCAAAAGCAATACCCTTGCAACCATTCTATTTTGCACTTTTGGCACAGTATTAATAAATTAAGATATTCAGCACCTTATTGCAAAACATGCTTTGTGTTGAATGGCATTGCCCAACTGGAGAGGCTGCTGCCAGTGTTCTGAACACATGCAAAGCAGACTAGCCTAAGCTGTGACCTTCTGTAGGTAAGTATACCAAACGCACTTACAAGTTTTTAATTTGTATGTGCTTAAGTTCACGTGTGTGAACATGTGCGTGTGAGAGCGTGCATGCACAAGTGTGCATGTGCCTGTGGAGTTGAGAGGTCAATGGCAGATGTCTTCGTCAATCAGTCAATCACTCCTCCACCTTATTTTTGAGACAGTTTCCGACTGAACCTGGAGCTCACTAATTGGCTGCACTAGCTGGGCAGCAAGCTCCGGGGATCCTCCTGTCCCCCACCTTCTTACGGCCAGGCTTTCAAGCATGTACTGCTGCAACCCAGCTTTTTTACTTGCAGGTGCTGGTGACCCAAACTTGCACCTGCACTTTACCAACCAAGCCCTTCCCTGCCACGTGCATGTTGGGCTTACAGCGTTTTTAACTTACAGTGAACTCGGTGGTGCATGAATACTGTTGTGAGTCACAGCGCGTCTGTCATCTCTTCTGTGTGTTTGCAGATCTCTCTTCCAGCTCTGCCACTGACACAGCTTTTCCTGCGCTGTCCAGACACCAGTGTCAGGACTAGACTTTTAGCAAGTAATTAAAGGAGAGTAAGAGGGAAATGCACCTTGGCCCCATTTAAAATGGTTGGAGTCAAGAAAGGGAACTCAGGAGGGAAGGTGTTAGGCCCACTGTCCCCTGAGTCTGTGGAGGAAAGAACCTCTCTAAGCAGCTGGTACAGAGGGCAGTCTTTCCCAAATAAGCCTTGACCAGCGTGTTAGCTACATGTTCTTGCAGTTTCAAAGCCATACCTTCATGGCCTGTTGTGAATATTCCCGCTCTTTTCTGTGTCGGGTTTATTGAGCAGCTAATATATGTCAGACTCTCTAGCAGACACTGCATGCTTCGCTTCTTCCCATTTTCACCGACTCGAGCAGATAATAGCCTCTTTTATGGCTATGGAACCAAATTTCAAAGATCTGAGTAGTTCACCGAGGTCACGGAGTTGGCACTTCGCAGCGCCAAGATTAGAACATAGCTCTGTTAACTCCAGCGCTCCGTTCCACGACCTCTCTCCACCTAGAAAGTGTCCTCCCATCCCTGGGCAGACATACTTGCTCTTCTCTGTAGTGCCACCATACTTTGTTCACAGAGAGAGCACAGCACGTACTGTCCTCTCATTAGAGAGTTTCTGCCTGTGCTGCTACACTGTGCCTCCTTGGGACAGAACTATAGTGGCTCTTTCTTGTGTCCTCAAAGCCTATCACTCAATGAGGACTCAACCTCTGTCTGTCTCCCAAGCTGACTTTGGAAAGACAGATGGGCAAGTTTTGCACTTTTTTTCATTATCCCCAATCTCTAAAAATGCCATTGTTCCTGATTATACAGCGGTAAAATTGTTAGGAATTTAGAAATTGCACATGTTTTCTTCCAGTCTCTGAAGAGCAT
The DNA here is from genome assembly GCA_902168425.1 of Peromyscus attwateri. Lineage (NCBI taxonomy): Eukaryota > Metazoa > Chordata > Mammalia > Rodentia > Cricetidae > Peromyscus > Peromyscus attwateri. The sequence continues at coordinate 42,400 of CABHPP010144942.1, forward strand.
GTGTGTGTTCTCTCTGCCTGTATCATGCCTGGGCACAGCCAGTCAGTTCAGACCCACTGTGTTACTGTGGGTGGTAGGTGCCATGGTAGGTGCAAAGTGGCGGTGTGGTCCCAACATGCTGGTGGAATATTCATTTGTCTCTAAGAAGCAGCTAGGCTGCAGGATGACTGTCCCTCAACAAGCAGTTATTAAATACTCACCGCATACACAGTATCAGTCCCTCCGCAGTAGACATGGTAACCACACCGAGATGTCAGGGGAGGACTCCACCCTCGTGTGGCTTACCATCTGGTCAACACAGTATGCACACAGATCCTTAGGACATAAAAGAGGTGCTCAAATCTACAAAGACACCTACTGAGGAAGGGCTGTGGAGTTGAGTCAGGAAGGCTTCCGGTGAGAAGGGTTAGGAAGGGCTTCAGGCAGGCTTGAAATTTCAGCTGGAGCGCAAGAATGGGGCAAGGTGCATCTTGGGTAGGAGGAAGAACCCAGACGAAGGTCCGAGGCTAGGAGTCAAAACTGGCTCTGAAGCGCTTGTCTGTGCTGGGTAGAGGGAAAGAGTCACTTGGAAAAGCCGGCTGACACCTGTTGCCGATGGCCTTGAATGCCAGGATGTACAAAGTGCACTTGGTTCTTCATTGAGGGAGTGGGATGGTCACGATTCAGTAGCCATCCCTCTGTGCCCACATGTTCTGCACCCATGAGTTCAGTTCTCTACAGATCAGGAAGATTCTGGAAAGAAGCTGCACGTGTATAGAATTTTGTCTTGTCATTATTCCCTAAACAATGCAGAATAACTGTTTTCATTGTTTGAGGGGTTTTTTAAAATACATATTTAAAGTGCGTAGAGAATTTGTGTAGGTTAGATCAAATATGACCCTTTTTTTTTTTTT
>CABHPP010144943.1:0-50537 GCA_902168425.1 Peromyscus attwateri
GAGGCAGCAGCCATGCAGAGACTTAGTCAATTGAGAAAGTAACTAAATGATTTAATTAATTAATATTTTGATTGGAAGCACCCTCCATGGATGGATAATGCTACTCCACAATGCCATAAAACAATGGAGGGTATTGCCATTGGCCTAGTAACCTAGCAAACCCAGATGCTAAGACCCTATTACTGAAGAAACCACAGACATGGGATGCAGCATATAGGTAAATCAAGTAGAACTAAGCTAGATGCTTCCTCTCTGCTGGCTGGTGTTCACAGTGCTGGAAGGTCCCATGTAGGCTGTGGCAGAACAGAAAGAAAACAAAAACAAGAAGAAGGCCTCAGTGGCCTTACCCAGCTCTGCTTTCTGTGTCCTATGATAATCCCCCACCAGGCAAGATGCTGTCACTGTGCTACAGAGACACAACTGCTTTTGGAGTAAGCACCTATTTCATGGCTGGATTCGAGGCTTTATCCATGGGGAGAATTACATACCCTGAGTCTTATGTTCTCTCTTGCTGCCATCATACACCAAGACCAAAAGTGACTTTGGGAGGAAACTGTTGCTTCATCTTACATCCAGTGAAACCAGAATAGGGACCTGGAGGCAGGAGCTGAAGCAGAGGCCATGGAGGAATGCTTCTTACCGGCTTGCTCCTCATGGCTTGCTCAGTCTGCCTTCTTATGTGACTACCTGCCCAGGATTGGCACTGCCAGCTGGGACCTCCTACATCAGTCGTTAATTAAGACAATACCACAGAAACTTGCCTTCAGGCCAATCTTATGAAAACTTTTTCTCAGTTAAGATTCACTCTTCTCAAATATGTTTAAGTTTGCAGCAGGTGGACAAAAAGAAATTCACAAATTACCCCTTGACAACTTGTCACCAAAACATTTCACTTTTTTGACTTATCAGGTTGCATTAATATATTTATGCATTATATATGTAACAACAATGAAAGAAGGAAGAGGCCATGAAGTTTTTCATTTTTCTTTTTTTGTTGTTTATTTATTTATTTTTGTTTTTACATCCCAATCAAGGTTTCTCCTCCCTCCCCTCTTCCCAGTTCCTTCTTCCTCCCCTCTCTCCCACCCACCCACTCCTCCTCCACTGTTTCTCTTCAGATACAGGCAGGCGTCCCATGGATATCAGCCAGCCAAATTATGGCACTATAGCAGTGCGATTAAGCTCCTCCTCTTCTATTAAGACTTGATGAGGCAATACGGTGGGAGGAAAGGGTCCCAAAAGCGGGCAACAGAGTCAGAGTCAGAGACAGCCCCTACTCTCACTGTTAGGAGTCTCACATGAAGACCAAGTTACACAACTGTAACATATATTCAGAGAGTCTAGATCAGTCCCACGCAGGCTCCCTGGTTGCTGGTTCAGTCTCTGTGAGTCCATGTGAGCTCAGGTTGGTTGATTCTATGGGTTTTCTTCTGGTGCCCTTGACACCACTGGGTCTTACAATCCTTCCTCCCCTCTTCTTCAGGATTCTCTGAGACCCACCTAATGTTTGGCTGTGGGTCTCTACATCTGTTTCCATAAGTCGCTGGGTGAAGAGGCCATGAATTTGAGAGAGAGAAACGCAGAGGATGGGAAGGGTAGGTGGGAGGAAAGGGGAGGGTGAAACGATGTAAATATATACTTATTGAAATATATTTTTATTAAAAATAGATTATTTTCTCATACACTATATCCTGATTATGATTTCCCCTCCCTCTACTCCTCCCAGTTCCTCCCCACCTCCCTTCCCATCCGGATCCACTCTCTTTCTGTGTCTCATTAGAAAAGACAAACTTTTAAGAGGTAACAACAAAACACAACAAAATAAAATGTATGATAAAACAAAAAATATCACATCAAAGTTGGAAAAGACAAACCAACCAAAGGAAAAGAGTCCAAGAGAAGGCACAAGAATCAGAGATCCACTCGTTCACACACTCAGGAATCCCACCAAAACGCTGGACTGGAAGACATAATATATTCACAGAAGACCTGATGCAGACCCATGCAGGCCCTGTGCATGCTGCTTCAGTTTCTGTGAGTTCATATGAGCTCTGCTCATGTTGATTTAGAGGGCCTTGTGTTCTTGGTGTCCTCCAATCCCTCTGGCTCTTATACTCTTTATGCCTCCTCTTCTGTGGGGTTCCTTGAACTCTGAGGGGAGGGATTTAATGGAGACATTCCATTTAGAGCTGTGAAAACATATCACTTTCAAGTCATAACTTTCCTTTCTTGTTTATCCCCATGATTTCACATTAATATCAATATTACAATACAAAACATTCAAACTTTTACAAGTTCTACCCTCTTTAAAAATTCCAACATTTTATCCAAAGTCTTTTTAAAGTCTCTAAAAATACAAGTCTGACAGTGTAAAGTGAGGAGCTTAGTGTATGGGATGTACTCATGATCATCTTGGTTCCAAAGGGCCTTGGCAACAGCACTTTGCCTGCCCTGCCATCCACAGCACACACAACAGGTCTCTTAGGGTCAGATCCACTCCACTCCCTGGTTGTTGCTGCTTTTTTTTATTCTGTTAGTGAAACTTTCCATTGAGGTTTTGTTTGTTGGCTTGTTGTGTCTTTTTCTTTCTTTTGCATACAATATACTTTGATCATGATTTTTCCCTCCCCCAACTCCTCCCAGATCCTGGTTTTATTGAGACGGAGTCCCTCTATGTAGCCCTGGCTGTCCTGGAACTTGCCATGTAGATCAGGCTGGCCTCAAACTCAGAGATCAATTGCCTCAGCCTCCAGTATGCTGGGATTAAAGGCATGTGCCTGGCAAGTGGTTTTTTTTTTTTTTAATTTGATTTACTGAACTACTCGTTTTTAAAATTTTCAATTTTATTTTCTCACTATTTCTCTTTATTGAATTGCTCATATCCTGTATTAAATTCCTGATTTCATTCAATGATTTACTTGCATTTTCTTCGAGTTCATTTTGAAGTGTGTGTCCTCTGATTTTGTTGACCATTCTAATCATCATTTCAAATTCTTTCTCTGGGATTTCATTTCATAATTTCTTTTTTTTTTTTTTTTGGTTTTTCAAGACAGGGTTTCTCTGTGTAGTTTTGGTGCCTTTCCTGTAGACCAGGCTGGCCTCGAACTCACAGAGATCCACCTGGCTCTGCCTCCCGAGTGCTGGGATTAAAGGCGTGCGCCACCACCGCCCGGCCTCATTTCATAATTTCTTACAGGAATCGACTGCTTAGTAAGTGGTAATTTTGGAAGAAGTCATGTTACTGAATATTTCTTGTGTTTATGTGATGGGACTTGGTCAGTTTTAGGTTCTTTTTTTGATTACTTATTTTCTTTACATTTAAAAACTATTTCCAAATGAGACTATGTCATAGTAGACACGACATTTCCTCCCCAGTGGAATAGGGATGGGGCTCAGTAGCTAAACCTTCATACTCAGGGCACCAAGTACGATCTAAAACCCTATACTAAGAGGTGAATGCTAAATGCAGAAATGACCAAAATTTATGGATAAGCTAGCTATGAAAATACAAAACTCCAGTAACCTTTGTGGAATATAGGAACTGAGTGTGTCCTAAGGTATTAGTTAATGAAAGTTTAAATATTAAAAAAAAACAAGTGTAATCATAATGATTTCTATTAAAGCAACAGAGAAAAATGAAAGAATGAAAAGGAAATAGAGACAGGAAATAATATAGAAGAAGAGAATAAGTTTAAGGTTAGGCTCAAAAGAGAAATGGTAAAGAAATCCAATTACTCAGCCTCAGTACTTTGGAGCATGAGGCAGGGAGCTCCCAAACCAGGCTATTTAGAAAAGCTATATTAAAAAAAAGGAAAAGAAAAAGAAAGGAAATAAATAAAAGAAAGAAGAGTATAGGACAGAGCTTTCCACAGAATTAAATTTAGATATGATATGATATCTATCTCTATGCAGTGACTCTTCTGAGCCTAGGTGCAGACTGATTATGTGGTCATTTGTCTGAGCACAGGTACAACAGTCTCTTTATGTGGCCACCTGCATGAGCTCAGGTGTATCTGTGATCACGCACCTGATTTTATGTGTAGACTGTCTCACACTCATGGGTGACCAGGTACAGACTCCATGTGATCATTTATCTGAGTACAGGTGGAGTTAATATGTAGTTAATAGTCTGAAACAAGGGGTAGATCCTGCTTCTTCACCATCTTGCTTATCTTTAAAAGTCTGGCAAAGCACAGAGCTTTGTGCAGTCATCATTTCTATGCCCATCTTTATGTTCCTTGCCTTGCAACCAGAGGGTGCGGCTCATGGGCCATGCAGAGAGTATTATAACTAAGGATGTTCTTTCAGACTATATACACTGGATAGGGCTCTCAGATTTGGAGGTTTCCCTATGCAGAGGCATTCTGTATGCTTTCCAGAGCCCAGAGACTAGTCTCGTGGTAATTACTTTTGATTGTTCACTTGACACGATACAGAATCACTTGGGCAGGGAATCTCAATGACAAGTTGTCCAGATTAGGTTGACCTATGGACATGTTGGTGAGAGATTTTCTCAGTTGGGTTAATTGAAGTAGGAAGATTAATCCTGAATTTGGGAGGTGTTGTTTCGTGGGCTTTGACCTCGAGTGAATTAAAACTAGAGAGACAGATGAGCATACATGTGACCATTGCTCTTTCTGACTATAAATGTAATGAGAGCAGTTCTTTCAAGCTTTTGCCACCGTGACTTCCTTGCTATGATGTACCTGAAATGGCTAGCCAAATCAACTCTTTCTCCATTAAGTTTCTTTTGTGAGGGTATTTTATCACAGTAATGGGAAAGGAATCTGAGACAAGGTGCCCTGACATTTGCCTTGATTCCCAGAGTCGACAGTGCAGGGAGGTGTCTTTGCTTCTTCAGATGCCTAGCCACCGACTCAGCAGGGTCTTCTCAAATGACTTCTTGCCCCTGATACTATTGAATGCTGAGAAGAGAGAATGTCACCAGAACCTGTAGAGTATGCAGACCCCAAAGTTTCTACTGTCTCCTTGTACTGCAAATCTGCTCAGTGATCAATGTTGGTTCTGCTTTATTTATTTGTATCCACTCATCCACCCATTTATTTATCTGAGACAGACGCTTATATACTTCAGGATGACCTCTTCCTTTGAACCTCCTGTAATCTTCACTTAATTGTTGGGATGACAGCCATGGGTCATCTTGCTCAGTTTAGTGCATCCTAGGCAAGTGCTATACTAACTGAACTATAAATACAGCTGGTTGTAGTACTTTTGAAGTCTCTGTTTTTGCTTTTGTTTGGTCTGAGTATGTCTTTCTGTTGCCAGTTGTAGTTCCATGGAGTTGTGTGACAAGACTTTTCCTGGGAAGATGCAGCATGTATGTTTACTCACCCCGGATAGGAAGCCCATGACAAACCAAAGTACAGATGCCACTAAAGTCCAACTTGGTAAACCATTAATTTTACAGGAATATGGGTGAGGGGTTACTTACAGGAGCAGAAACAACTCAATGACAGCTTCACCACCAAAGCCCACCTTAGGTGAATGAAACCTGGAACACATTGCATAGCCCACAAGCAACTCAACAGGCTGGTGAGTGTCCTTTCCAAGTTGGTCTAAACATCTTCCAGACATTTCAGCTGGTTTCTGCTTCTTCCAGGCAGCTGGTTTGGCCTCAGAGTCTTCTTTGCATCATGTAGTGTCTGAGAGAGACTCTTAGTAGTCTTCACTGTTTACTCTTGGGTAGAAGGGGCCTAGTGAATCTGGTCAGTTTCAGGGACTTCCTGAAGCTATCTTGAATTATTCACCTTCCTGCTAAAGGAGCTTCTCTACAGGATGGAATGTTTCTTTTTTAAATTAATTTTTAATGATTTATTTATTTTTAGTTCATGTGTATGGTGTTTTTCCTGCATGTATGTCTGTATGAGGGTGTTGGATACCCCAGAATTGGAGTTACAAATTGTTGTGAATTGCCATGTGGGTGCTAGAAATTGAACTCATATCCTCTGGAAGAGCAGCTAGTGTTCTTAAGCTGAGCCATCTCTCCATCCCAGGATGGAATGTTTAAATCTCAAAGGAAAACTTTATGTAACTCATGGTATTTTTGCCTCTCCTACAATCAATCAGTCAATCAATCAATCAATCAATCAACCAATCAATCTCCCTCTCTTCTCTCTCCTCCCTTCCCATCCATCCTTCCCTCCCACTCTCCACTCCATTTCTGCCTCCCTTTTTCTGTAAATTATCTGGTACTGAAAGTAAAGCATGCATGTTTTGGAGCCCCTTGTTTTGTATTAAGCCATGATTCCAAACTTCTGCACTTGCGGTCACTTTGTACTAGGACCAAATCTCTCCCCAGGTGGGACTGAGCCATATGGAATGGACTCTGAACTCCCCCGTTCTGAATTTCTAATGTGCTCTCCCTTTTTTTTTGCTTTGTTACTGAAACTAGTGTTTTCTCCCACTTCATAAGACAGCTTTCTCAAACTACCCCTGATTTATTACCTATAAATGTTAGCAGTAAAGTTATGGGGTGCCACCTTCCAGGGCATCCTGTAACATTTTATTTCCAAATTGAAGTCTCCATATTTCTTTGTTTTGTAATAATTCAATTATCCTCTCTGTCTTGTATGCTAACATATTTACACATGCATATGCATGTTAATTTTGGTAATAATTGATGGGTATTTGAGATTCCTTTGGATTCTTTTTCACTAATTAAAATTTTTTTCTTGCTGGGTGTTAGTGGTGGGGCATGCCTTTCTTCCCAGCAGAGTTTGAGGACAGCCTGGTCTACAGAGCCAGTTCCAGGACAGCCAGAGCTACACAGAAAAACCCTGTTCTGAAAAACAAAAACGAAACAAAAAATTTCTTTCTTGAGATGTAATTCAAGAACCACAAAGCCTGCTCTTTAGAAAGATGGAATGATATTCAGGTGGAGGCCCCCTGCTCAACCAGAGGCCATGCCTGATGTCAGAACTCCAGGTAGGCCGCCTGCCCCCAGAGTCCCCGACTCTTTTGGTGCATGCTTACCCTACTCCCAATCCCCCTCCATTCTTCTTTGCTGTGTTCTAGCTCCAGACTCAGACAGAGGCCCCCTACTTGACCAGAGTCCATGCTGACCACCATAAACCCAGGTAGGCCAACTGCCAGTGGACCCACTTACTCTCTTGGTGATCCTTCCATCCCCAATCCTGCTATCCCTCCTTGTCACCGTGTCCCAACCCCATCGTGGGTGGATATCCCCTGCTCAATCAGAGGCCATCCTGGCCACCAGAAGTCCAGCCCCCAATTCGGGTGGAGACCCTCTGCTCAACCACAGGCCACACCAGCCAGAAGACTACAGAGGAAACAGAAACTAAGGAACAAAACACTCATCAATGAAGACAAACTCAGAAGTTGGCACCTAGACCTATAATCACCCCAAAACCAGATGCCTAGATGCCAGTGTAAGGACACAATCAACAACAGCCAGGGCAATATGTCACCACCAGAGCCCAGCTATTTTACTACAGCAATCCCTAAATATTCCCTAACAGCTGAAACACACAAAAAAAAGACCTTAAAAACAACTTTATGAAGATGATAGAGGTCTTTAAGGAGGAAATGAAAAAATCCCTTAAAGAAAGCCAAGAAAAAAAAAACAGTTTAATTCTGGAAGTGGAAAATCTAGGTAAGTGAACAGAAACTACAGACTCAAGCATCACCAACAGAATATAAGACATGGAAGAGCACTCAAAGTATGATAGAAGAAATAGATCAGTCAAAGAAAATATTAAATCTAAAAAGTTCCTGATACAAGACAGCTAGGAAATCTGTGACACTATGAAAAGGCCAAACATAAAAATAATTGGGACAGAAGGGGAAAGATCCCAGCTCAAAGACCCAGAAGATGTATTCAACAAAATTACAGAAGAAAAATTTCCTAATGTAAAGAAGGTGGTGCTTATAAAGGTACAAGAAGCAGACAGAACACCAAATAGATTGGACCATAAAAGAAGGTCCCCCCCCCATCACATAATAATCAAAATACTAAATATACAGAACAAAGAAAGAATATTAAAAGCTGCAAGGGAAAAAGACCAAGTAACATATAAAGGCTATTAGAATTACATTCAGTTTCTCAATGGAGACTCTAAAAGCCAGAAGGGCCTGGACAGATGTCCTGCAGACTCTAAGAGATCACAGATGCCATGCCAAAGTACTATACCCAGCAAAATTTTCAATCACAATAGATGGAGAAAATAAAATATTCCGTGATAAAATCAAACTTAGACAACATTTATCCGAAAATCCAGCCCTACAGAAGATACTAGAAGGAAAACTCCAACCCAAGGAGGTTAACTACACCCATAAAAACACAAGAAATAATCTTTTTTTCTTTTCTTTTTTTTCAAATTTTTTATTATTAAGAAATTTTCTATTCATTTTCCATACCAACCACAGACCCCCCTCCCCTCCCTCCTCCCACCCCCCGATACAGGAAATAATCTTACACCAGCAAAACCAAAAGGAAAATACACACACACACACACACACACACACACACACACACACACACACTACTACCACCACCACCACCAACAACAAAACAGGAACAATCATTGGTCATTGATATCTCTCAATAACAATGGACTCAATTCCCCAATAAAAAGACATAGACTAACAGAATGGATGCAAAAACAAGATCCATCCTCCTGCTGCATATGAGAAACCTGCAACATCAACAATAGCTATTACCTCAGAGTGAAAGATTGGAAAAAGATTTTCCAAGCAAATGGACCTAAGAAGCAAGCTGGTGTAACCATTCTAATAGCTAACAAAACAGACTTACAGCCAAAATTAATCAAAAGAGACAGGGAAGGAAGGACATTTCATATTCATAAAAGGAAAAATCCACCAAGATGATGTTTCAGTTCTTAACATCTATGCCCAAATGAAAGAAACACTACTAAAACTTAAATCACACATTCATCCTTATACATTGACAGTGGGAGACTTCAATATCCCACTCTTACCAATGGACAAGTCATCCAGACAAAAACTAAACAAAGAAATACTGGAGCTAACAGATGTTATAAATCAAATGGACCTAACAAATATCTATGCAACAGTTCACCCAAACTCAAAAGAACATACCTTCTTCTCAACATCTCACAGAACTTTCTCCAAAATTGACCATATACTCAGTCACAAAGCAAATCTCAACAGACACAGGAAAATTGAAATAGCTACCTGCATCCTAGCAGACCACCACGAATTAAAGCTGGATATCTATAACAGAAAACCTACAAACTCACGGAAACTGAACAACTCTATACTGAATGACTATTGGGTCAAAACAGAAAGAAATTAAAAGACTTTCTAGAATTCAATGAAAATGAATATAAAACATACCAAAACTTATGGGACACAATGAAAGCAGTGCTAAGTGGAAAGTTCATAGCACTAAGTGTCTACATAAAGAAATTGGAGCAGTCTCATATTAGCAACTTAACAGTACACCTGAAAGCTCTAGAACAAAAAGAAGTAAGCTCACCTATGTTGAATAGGTGGCAGAAAATAATCAAACTGAGGGATGAAATCAATAAAAATAGAAACAAATAGACCAATTCAAAGAATAAAACAGAGTTGGTTCCTTAAGAAAATCAACAATATAGACAAACCCTTATCCAAATTAACTAAAAGATGGAGAGAGGATACCCAAATTAGCAAAATCAGAGACAAAAGGGGGACATAACAAGAGACAACAGACATTGAGAAAATCTAGGGAATCATTGGGTCATACCTTAAAAATTTTTACTCCACTAAATTGGAAAATCTAAAAGAAATGGATAGTTTTCTCAATAGATACCATTTACCAAAGTTAAATGAAGATCAGACAAACAATTTAAATAAACCTGTAAACCATAGTGACATAGTAGCAGTCATTAAAAGTCTCTTAACAACACAACAACAACAACAACAAAACCCCAACAATAACAAAAAACCCCCACAGCCAAATGGTTTTAGTGCAGAATTATACCAGACTTTCAAAGAAGAGTTAATGCCAATACTCCTCAAATTATTCCACAAAATAGAAGCAGAAAGAACATTGCCCAATTCATTTTATGAGGCACAAATCACATAAACACTCAACAAAGAAAGAGATTTACAGACCAATTTCCTTCATGAACATAGCTGCAAAATTACTCAACAAAATACTTCTAAACTGAATCCAAGAACACATCATAAACATTATCCAACATGATCAAGTAGGCTTTATCCTAGAGATGCAGGGATGGTTCAACACACAAAAATCAATGTAACCCACCAATTCAAAAAATGAAAGAAAAAAAACCACATGTTCATCTCATTAGTTGCTTAAAAAGTCTTTGACAAAATCCAACACCCCTTCATGATAAAAGTCCTGGAAAGAGTAGTAATACAAGGAACATGCCTCAACATAATAAAGCCAATTTACAGCAAACCAACAGCCAATATCAAATTAAATGGAGAGAAATTCAAAGCAATTTCACTAAAATCAGGACCAAGATGAGGCTGTCCACTCTTGCCATATCTATTCATTATAGTACTTGAAATTCTAGCTAGAGCAATAAGAGACTGAAGGAAATCAAGGGGATACAACTTGGAAAAGAAAGTCAAAGTATTCACAGATGATATGGTATTATACATAAGCGACCCCCAAAATTCTACCAGGGAACTCCTACAGCTCATAAACACCTTCAGCAAAGTGGCTGGATACAAGATTAACCAAAACCAAAACCAAAACAAAAAACAAAAAACTAAAAACAAACAAAATCCCCAAACCCAGTAGCTTTCCTATATACAAATGACAGACTGAGAAAGAAATCAGAGAAATAACACCCTTCGCAATAGCCACAAATAATATAAAATATCTAACTTGCTCTAACCAAGCAAGTGAAAGACCTGTATGATAAAAACTTTATGTCTTTGAAGAAGGAAATTGAAGAAGATATCAGAAGATGAAAGATCCCCCATGTTCATGAATTGGTAGGATCAATATAGTAAAAATGGCTACTCTACCAAAAACAACTTACAGATTCAACACAATCCCCATCAAAATTCCAACACAATTCTTTACAGACCTTGAAAGAACAATACTCAACTTCATATGGAAAAAGAAAAAAACCGGAATAGCTAAAACAATCCTGAATAATAAAAGAATTTCTAGAGGTATCACCATCCTGGATTTCAAGCTGTACTACAGAGCTATAGTAATAAAAACTGCATGATATTGGCATAAAAACAGACAGGTGGATCAATTGAATCTAATCAAAGTCCCAGACAAATCCACACATGTATGGACACCTGTTTTTTTTAATTAAAAAGCCAGAAAGACACAATGGAAAAAAGAAAGCATCTTCAACAAATGATGCTGGTCTAACTGGATCTGTGCATGTAGAAGACTGCAAATAGATCCATATCTATCACCCTGCACAGAACTCAAGTCCAAGTGGATCAAAGACCTCAACACAAAGCCAGATACACTGAACTTGATAGAAGAGAGAGTGGGGAACAACTTGAATGCAGACATCCAGTTAGACCAGCAGAGACCCACAGCTAAATACTAGCTGGAGAGAGAGCCCTCCATCTCCTTGAGTTTGGGGAGCCCCCACAGAAGAGGGGGAGGAAGAATTGTAGGAGCCAGAGAGGTCAAGGACACCAGGAGAACAGGACCCACATAATCAGCTAAGCAGGGCTCATAGGGGCTCACAGAGACTGAAGCAGCAAGCATGGGGCGTGCATGGGTCTGTGCTGTGTCCTCTGTATATATACTATGATTATTAGTTTGGTGTTTTGGGGACTCTTAACAGTGGGAGTGGGGTTTCTCTGACTCTTTTGCCTGCTCTTAGGACCCCTTTTTCTCCTACCGGGTTTCTTCGCCTAGCCCTTATATGAGGGTTTGTGCCTAGTCTTATTGTAACTTGTTATGCCATGTTTGCTTGACATCCCTTGGAGGGCTGCTCTTTTCTGAAAGGAAATAGAGGAGGAGTGGATCTGGGGGAGAGGGGGTTATGGGAAGGAACTGGGAGAAGTGGGGGGAGAGGAAACTGTGGTCAGGATGTATTTATTGTATGAGTGAAGAATAAAAAAAAAAGATAGAATACAATGATTTTTGGTATGTTCAATGAATTCTACAACCCCCACTCTGTAGGATGGCTTTTTGCTTTGTTAATTATTTCATTTGGTTTTCAGAAATATCTTGTTTTGTAGTGTTTATTGTGAAAGTCAGGGCTGCACACATGGTTGGTAAGTGCTTTAACACTTAGCCACACTGGAGAAGCTTTGTAGTCTGAGTGTTGTCCTACTTGCCTAATTTTAATTGTCTTACTTGTGGTTTTCTCTCATATTTGGAATTCATTGCAAAGCTCAAAGTCATGAAACTTTGAGGGGATCCCTGCAGGTGTCATGCCAGGCAGAGAAAAGATCTATGAAGAAGTGAGAATGAAAACTCAGTTCAGCCTGACTTGGGCTGGACCAAACTTTGGGAGTTTGATACCAGGCCATTTTATTGCCAGAAAATTTAAACAGTACAATTTGGGAAAAAATTTCCTGGTGTAATACAATCCCCAGTGCACGAGGAGGTATAACTATATCGAAACTCAACTCAAAGTACATGTCCTTTCTTCCAAGAAGATGGGTTCTAGAGACAGGCTACCTTTGTTAGGTATCAGGGATCAGGGGAAGATTTGGCCTGGCCTCAGTTATACAGATAGTGTAGAGGTCATTTGGGCTATTATCCATATCCAGTCCTGGTTGTGGTAGCTTGGGGGAGCCCGTGGCTGTACACATAATGTAGGGGACATCATATAGATTACTAGCCACCTCCAGTTCTGGCTGTGGAAGCCTGATATGACCTGGCTCAATAGGAAGCAAAGATTACCAAGCTGTTAATCACCTCCAATTCCCAACCTTCTCCACGGGAAGAACAGATATTTTCTCCTTTGAGGAGACATCTCTGCGTGATTAACATTCCTGGTTTCCCTGGAGATCTGTGGGTGCAAGAACCTCTGTGCCCCCAATAAAACTTTCCACCCATGTTTTCTGGAAAATACTTTCAAACAATATATTATCAAGGCTTAAAATACAAAATACTTAATGAATTGCTACAACTCAATACAAAGAATTCAACAAATAAACTGATTTGAAAATAGGAAAAAGACTCAAATAGGATTTTTTTCCAAAGAAGTCTAATGCACATCTACCAGATATATTAAAAGTTAATCATTATGATTAATCAGCATGGAAATGCAAATTAAAACCACAATGAAATATCACCCCACATGTATTAGGAGGGAAGTTCTGAAAAAAGAAGATAACAAGTGTTGGGGAAGTTGTCACAAAATTGGAACCATAGTCCACTGTTGGTGGCAATGTGGAATGACACAGCCACTTTTGAACAGTGTGATGACTTCTCACACAAAATTGCTCTTGTGGGGAGATAGTCCTAAGAATTGAAATCAATATCTTAAAGTGGTATCCATATTTCCATCTTTGTTGCAGTATTATTCCTAATAGCCAAGATATGGAAACTGTATGAAAAATCCTAAATACCTCTTGACAGCTGAATGGGTAAAAAATCGTGAGGTTTGAGGGGAGATACAGTAGTCTTTGGGATGAGCTTCATGTTTGGAACTTGAATCTGTCTGAGCAGCAATATGCTTGGCAGAGGCAAAATTGACACAGGAACCCAGCTATAATGATGGAAGTACCTCTGTAAGTATGTTAGTTTTGACTTATCTTAAAGAATGAACACCAAGGTTTTATTACACTGTCTAATAAACGTCCCTTTTCCTCTTTAAAGACAAAAACCCCTGTGGTCATGCATATAATGGGATATAATTCAGAGTTAGCCAAGTATATCATGCCACATGTAATAACGCAGATCAACTGAAAAGACAAAAATTTTAAAAGAAAACTTCTAAGAGCGTTCAGCAAAATCAAAGGGGATACGAACAAACTCCTGAATGAATTCAAATGGAGTACAAGTCCTGAATGTAAGAAGGAAGTCAATCTGTTGGCGAGGCTTACCTCTGAGGATATTTGTTTTTGACATCCCAAGTTTTCATTTCCAGTTTTATTTCAGTTAGGGTTTTCTTCAGTGATTCTGTTTCTTTGTTAAATTCTACTTTCATGGCTTGGATTGTTTTCATTATTTCATTTAACTGTTTGTGCTTTCAGTCTTCATTAAGGCATTTATTCAAATCCTCTTTAAGGTCCTGAACACATTCCTAACTGCTTTGTTGAAGTCCTTGTCTTTGTTTCAGTTCAATTGCCTTTCCCAGGGCATATTGCAATAGGGTTTCTGGCCTCTGGAGGAGGCATATTGTCTTGGCTCTTCATGGTGAATTTTTTTCACTGGATCTAGGCATCTGGAGTTATGATGTTTGAAGTGTTTCTTGGTGTAGATAATCTGGTCTCACTTTTGTTTAGGTGGGTGTTGTTTGTTTTTGCTCTTTTGGGGGTCCCACCATGTAGCTCCCAAATAAATCACACACGGAGGCTTATTATTACTTATGAATGCCCAGCCTTAGCTCGGCTTGTTTCTTGGCAGCTTAACTTTAACCTGTCTGTCTTTTGTCTCTGGGTTTTTTCCCTTTCTCTATTTTTGTATACCCTTCTTTCTTACTCTGTTGATGGTTGTGTAGCTGGCTGGCTGGCCCCTGATGTCCTCCTCCTTCTCTGACTCCTTATTTTCCTCCTGGATTCCTCCTTCTATTTATTCTCTCTGCCTGCCAGTCCCACCTATCCTTTCTCCTGCCTCACTATTGGCTGTTCACTTCTTTATTAGACCATCAGGTGTTTTAGACTGGCACAGTAACACAGCTTCACAGAGTTAGACAAATGCAACATAAATAAAAGTAACACACCTTAGAATAATATTCTACAACAGGTGTGTGTTCCATTCTTTGGTTGCCCTTGTACATTCTGGGTTCTAGCCAGGTGTGGCAGCTGTGGGGTCTCTGAGTCCCAGTGAAGTGTGGTGTCTGTGGGGTCCCTGGTAGAGAACTGCTCTATTTGTCAGTGGGAGTCTCAAAGGAATGGAGATGGGCTAGAAGGAAAGGCTGAAAGGAGCAGCAAGGAAGATCTAGGGGGATCTTGGACCTTCACCAAGAGGCAGAGTCTCAAGGAGATGGAGATAGGCTGGGAGGAGGGGTTCAGGTGGGTAAGAAGCAGGAGCAGGTCGAACAGTAAGTCTGAGGAGACCAGAATGGAATATGGGGGGAGGGGGATAAAGGTCACACTCCAGCCAAGTGTGTTGGCTGTGAGTCCCTGATAGACAGCCGTTGTGCAGGTTGGCAGAGAGTTGAAAAGGAATGGAGATGGGCTACAAGAAATGGCTGAAAGGTGCATTGGGGAAGAATTCGGGGGACTCTGGGTTCACATCAAGAGGCTGAGTCCAAAGGTGATGGAGGTAGGCTAGAGGGTGACAGGCTCATGTTTGAACATGTGCTTACCACCTCTATATATTCACATTGTGTATTTTTCCAGTTCAAGGATTTGTTTGATTTTTAAAGTGCTTCTGTGTCTCTATTAAGTTTTTCTTTAGAATACTGAATATTTTCTTTAATTAAAATTTATTTTCAAATTTCAGTTTAAGAGATTCAT
This sequence comes from Peromyscus attwateri, assembly GCA_902168425.1. Classification (NCBI taxonomy): domain Eukaryota; kingdom Metazoa; phylum Chordata; class Mammalia; order Rodentia; family Cricetidae; genus Peromyscus; species Peromyscus attwateri. The sequence continues at coordinate 15,595 of CABHPP010144943.1, forward strand.
TGTGTCGAATGATGTGTGTGAGAGATTCATGTCACAATACACTGGTAGAGGTCAGAAGACAACTTCGTGGAATTGGTTCTCTCCTTCTGCCTTTATGAGTTTCCAGGGATTCAAACGCAGGTTACATGGCTTATGTGGCAAGCACACTTACAATCTCTCCAGCCTTATTTGTGTCTTCTTTAAGTTCATTGTTTTCTTTCCTTCTTTTTTTTTTTAAATTATGGGTTTTTTAAAAAAAATTATATATTTTTATTTTATGTGCATTGGTGTTTTGCCATGGATGTTGGGCCCTCTGGAACTGGAATTACAGACAGTTGTGAGCTGCCTTGTGGGTGCTGGGAATCGAACCAGGGTCCTCTGGAAGAGCAGTCAGTGCCAAGCCATCTCTCTATCCACCTCATTTTTGTCTTAATACAACCATTTTAAATTCTTTGAGACTTGTCTCATAGTGATTATTATTTACCCAGTGTCTGGCACCTTAACTGTTAGATTAGGTCATGGCTTCTTCCTATAAAAAAAAAAAAACCTTGCAATTTTTGTTGGCATGTAGTATTTTCTGCATATCAGAAGATTAGCTATTATTCTAGCCTTCCTAATTTGGCTCTGTGGCTGTTTTTCTAGACATTCTAAGCAAGCGTCTTGTCTTTTCTAAGCCTGTCACTACTTGTACTATTTGCGGCTTAGTGAGCACCTACCGTAAGTTATGTTTTGCCCTGACTCTTAGTGTGGTGTCATAATTTCAGCACTAGAGAGCAGTCCAAGCTTAAGATTGTCCAAAATCTGTAGTCAGTACCCGATTCAATATGAATTAGGGGGATACTTGACTTCTGTAATGTTTCTAAATGTAGTTTCATGTATCCATCTGCTAAAATCTGTGTATCTGTGGGGGATCCTATTTATTTACTCTTTTTACATGTAAAGTAACTATTGATTGTTATTGGCTTATTATTATTTTATTTAAAAAAATTCAGTGTGTGTGTGTGTGTGTGTGTGTGTGTGTGTGTGTGTCTGTGTCTGTGTGTAGTTCAGAGGACAATCCTTGGGAGTTGATTCTGTCCTTCTGTAACGTGGGTCTGGGGGATAGAACCCAGGTTATCAGGCTAGGTAGCAAGAGATTTCTTTTAATCATGGAAGCATCTCCCCAGTCCTTACTTCTAATTTAATTGTTTTCTATCTATTTTTATTTATCTTGGTTCTCTCCCATTTGTTGTTTTTGAGGTTTGATGATATTTTATAATTGTGTAGTTTCATTATTTTTATTTATTTACCATAATTTTTTCTTTGTGGTTGGCCCTGAATTCAGCATAAAGTTTTGGTAGTTCTTATATCCTATTTGTAACTGGTAACAATTTCAATCCTATATGAAATTATGCATATCATACTCTATACTGTGTATCCAACTAATTTTATGTCTGTACCACAAACTGTATTCTATTACTGTTGAGATCCACTCCCTATAATATTATGTATTCATTAACCTATTTTCGATTTTAAGGCTACTGTGTCAGTAGGTGTTTATTGTGATGACACATATCTGAAAGAGTCTATTTAAAAGGGAGGTTTATTTTGGCTCACAGTTTCAGTTAATCATTTATTGCCCTTTTTAAAACCAATTTTAAGAAGAAACATAAGCTGGGCGATGGTGGCGCAGGCCTTTAATCCCAGCACATTGGAGGCAGAGGCAGGTGGATCTCTGAGTTCGAGGCAAGCTTGGTCTACAGAGCAAGTTCCAGAATGGCCACATAGTGATACTCTGTCTCAAAAACAAAATCGAACTCAAAAACAAAAACAAAAGCAAAACAAAAACAAAACCACCAAAAAACCAAACCAAAACAAAAAAGAAACATCATGGTAAAAGGGCATGACCCAGGGAAGATGCTGGGAAAGAGAGAGTGTAAAACAGTGTCTGAGTGACAGTCCAGAGATGCGGCCTGGGACAGAGACCTCGAGGTTCTAGCACAGCTGCACCACCCCACCTAATAAATAAAAACCAAAAACCCAAAAAATGTCTGAGTAAGATACAGCTTTTAAGAGTATACTCCCAGGCTACAGCTTCCTCACAGCAGACCCCCACCTGTAGCTTTGATTATTTCACAGTAATGCCAACAGATTATGAGTCCAATGAGGGAGCAATACATTGCTCAGTTCAGAACCTGCATTATCCAAACCCATCTCCATAGTCTCACTTCTCAACATTATGTTGGAGAACAAGCCTTCAGCATAGGAGTTTATATGAGACATTGTATGTGCAAACTGTGACAGTTATTGCCAAAATTTTGTATGTCGATGGTTACACTTGGACCAAAATTTTATACTACCATTGCAGTATCACATTATTCTCTATCTCCTATTTATATTTTCCAACTAGGTTTTATACTTTTCTTTTACTGTTTAGTATTTTTTTTTTGGTTTTTCGAGACAGGGTTTCTCTGTGTAGCTTTGCACCTTTCCTGGAACTCACTCTGTAGACCAGGCTGGCCTCGAACTCACAGAGATCCGCCTGGCTCTGCCTCCCGAGTGCTGAGATTAAAGGCGTGCGCCACCACCGTCCGGCTACTGTTTAGTATTTTTTCATTTTAACTTGAAAACAATTCTCTTTTCACTTTTTATAAGATAGGCATCTCTTTCTTTAGGTTTTGGGAATTTTCTTTTATGGTTTTGTTGAAAACATTTTCTGTGCCTTTGACCGGGGTTTCTTTTCTTTCTTCTATACCTATTATTCCCAAACTGAGCGGCCATAACCTAACCTCAGCAGGGTTGGTGTCTTCATAGTGTCTCATAGTTCCTGTATGCTTGGCTCCTTGGTTATTTTCTTTGACTGAGTACTTAATTTCTTCTATCTAGTATTCAAGACTGTGTTCTGTCTTCCACTTGATCCAGTTTATTGATGTGGGCCTTCTCTGAGCTTTTTGTCTGTCTTCTATGTTTTTAATTTTGAGTTTTACTTCAGTTTGGCTCTCCCTCAGAGATTCTTTTTATTAAATTCTACTTTCATATCTGTGGTTGTTTTTTATTATTTTATTCATATATTTGTGGTTTTGCACTCTTCATTCATTTATTCATATTATTTAGTTCCTTAAAATATTTATAATTGCTCTTTTGAAGTCACTGTCCTATGCATCAGCTAAGTTGCTTCTCTCGGGGAATGTTATGATGAGTATGCTAATCTCTGGAGGAGACTTATGGCTTTGGTTATCCGTGTTGTTTGTATTTTGTCATGGGATATAGGCATCTAGAGTTAAGATGTCTGTGGTGTTGTTTTGTTTTTGGTATGGATATCTGGTCTCGCCTTTGTTACATGAGTGTTTGATCATTTCTGGCTGTTACCCCAACTTGTCAATATTTTCAGTCTTGGGGCCATTTTGGGGTTCTAGGTCACATTCCACACAGTTCTGGAGCCAAATAGTAGGTAGGTTGGGAGATAGGTGGTCAGGTGGGGAAACTGGGTCTGGGGGTTTCTACCTGGTGTCCTTGTTCTGAATCCAGAATGTCTGATGGGTAGCCAGGCAAAGGAAGGAGTCTGGCTCTGGGAAGTTCTCTAACTTGGGTTCTGAGTCAGACTCCATGTGGTTCCACATCCAAATGTTGTGTGTGGTGGCTGATAGACAAGTAGGCAGAGAGCTTGAATTGCATTTTCATACTCTGAATTGATTTCCTTATTGCATTTAGTGCTTTGTGTTCTTGTAAAATGTGTTTTGGAGTTTATACCTGTTCTCTTTAAATTCATCAGGAGTTTATTTGTGTCTTTCTTTAAGCCCTTAATCATATTTACAATTGCTCTTTTGAATTCTTTTTTGGAGGTAAATCTAAGTTTCTTTCATTGGTGACTAGTAGTCTGGGGAGGAGACTGTGGTCTCTTGGTTTTTCATGGTGCTTGTTGCTTTTACATTTAAACTTCTACATTTAGAGTTAGTTTGTTGGTTGAGTCTTTTCAAATGAGTTTCTCAGCCAACTGTGTTGAGTGGGCTGGCTTTTGTATCACTGCTTACTGTGACCTTAGCTGGTTTTAGATAATCTAGATCCTGCATGAAGTTCACCCATGCAGATATTTAGTACTGATTCTCGAGTCTGGTAGCTGCAGTGATCTCATATTAGCTAGGGAGTGCATGTTTTTTTTTGTCCTCACAAATGGGTGCTCCGCATGAACTAGCAAAGAGTGGGATAGGGTGCCTGGGTCAGTGCTGAGTGCTGTGTTAGTTGGTAGGGAGAAGATTGGCATCCTGGGCTCGGTTAGGTTGCTGCCTCTCAGCTTGGGAGTCAGTGAGCACTCTATGAAATCTTGGGTCCCCAAAGGTCAGATGGCTGGTATTGGCATAGCTATAGACCTTGGTGAACTACCAGTTGCTCTGCTAGGTTCTCTGTGCAGTGGAGATTGGGACAGCAGGGGTGGTAATGTAGCTTCTGAGTGCTAGTGGGCACTCTGTGGGATCCTGTGATAATGAGTGCCGGTGTGAGCTCTGTGGTGTCCTGTGGCAGTAGGGACCAAGGGTGTCAGGATTTGGCCAGGGTATCACCTCTGACCTGATGAGTAGGAAGGCAAGCCTCTAGGTTCTGCCCTCAGTGGGAGTTTGGGTGCCAGGGTTTGGTGGGGGTGTGTGGCCTCTGACCAAATTAGTGGTTAGGTGCTCCTTGGGTCTTTGTGGTTGTGAGTGCTGGATTACTGGGGGTGGTCAGTGTTGTGGTCTCTGATCTGGCAAATGTTTGAGCACTCATCTAGATTCTGTATGAACTGGAAGTTGGGACACCAGTGCTAGACAGCCATGTGGTCTCATATCTGGTGCATGGCAGGTGTTTCTTGGTGTGCTGCATTTAGTGGCCAGACTCAGATTGCTGAAGGCTCACTGACAATGTGGTGTCTGACTTGGGAGTGAGTGGGCACTCGGTGAGATTCTGTGCAAGCTGGTGGTGGTTGGAATGTTTGCACTTTTACAAGTTCTTAATTTTCTTGTAGAGTTTTTCTTCCATGTTGCTGATTTTCTCATCCATTTTGCTGCTTTTTTTCCCCTCTATGTTGTTGACTTTTCAGTTTCTGGATTGAATTTCGCCTTTTAAAAAGATACTTTTTGACATCATTGATCATTCTCACCAGAAAACTTTTGAAATCTTCATCCTGCATTCCACATTTCAGTGTCTTGAATTAAGTATTTGGTAAGTTAGGATCTTTTGGAGGAATGAGTTTCCGTTCCTTTGTATGTATCTTGTGCAATTTTTACGTTTTAATTTTAATGTCAATTCCAGCTTTATTTGACATCCTTCTCACTAAGCAGCCTATTTGTGAGAGCACGACCCCTCTATCAGTGACAGAGGGGAAACCAATCTGCTATATTAGCATCAAGACATGAAGGATGTGGAATACACTTAAAACTCTCCAAACACACGACTACATCAATGACCACAAAATAGAAAATGACAAATGAATGCAGAATGTGCCATGGCGTTACAAGGTGTTTGGGTAAATTCTAAGTGAATGGGATAAAGGAGGCAAATACAGAATAAAAAGAGAGGAGAATCAATGTTAGATAGATGAAAGAAGAAAATGAGTGGAGAAGAATGGTATGTAAAAGAAGAAATAGCCCAATAAAAGAAAAGAAAAGGAAACAATTATTTTCCTTTAAGAATTTTTTTATTCACTTTACATACCAACCACTACTCCCCCAGCCTTCCCCCCCCCCCCCCCCCCCCCGCCCCCTCCTATTCCTTCCTCTGAAAAGGTAAGGCCTCCCATGGGGAGTCAGCAAAGCCTGGTACATTCAGTAGAGGCAGGTCCAAGCCCCTTCCCCCTGCATCAAGGGTGATCAAGGTGTCCCACCATAGGGAATGGGCTCCAGAAAGCCAGTTCATGCACTAGGGATGGATTCTGATCCTACTTCCAGGGGGCCCCTGAAGCAGACCAGGCTGCACAACTGTCTTGCTTATGCAGAGGGCCTAGTCCAGTCCTGTGGAGGCTCCACAGATGTTGGTCTAAAGTTCATGAGTTCCCACTAGCTTGGTTCGGTTGTCTTTGTAAGTTTCCTCATCATGATCTTGATGCCCCTTGCTCATAGAATCCCTCTTCACTCTCTTCAACTGGACTTTTCTGGAGCTCGGCCTGGTGCTTGGCTGTGGATCTCTGCATCTGTTTCCATCAGTTACTGGATGAAGGCTCTATGATGACAGTTAGGGTATTTACCGATCTGATTACTGGGGTAAGCCAGCTCAGGCACTCTCTCCACTATTTTGCTAGTAGTCTTAGCTGGGGTCATCCTTGTGGATTCCTGCGAACTTCTCTAGCACTTGGTTTCTCCCTATCCCCATGATGTCTCCCTCTATCATGGGATCTCTTTCATTGCTCTCCTACTCCATCCCTGCTCCAGCTAGACCATCCGGTTCCCTTCTGTTCTCATTCCTCATCCCCTACCCTCTATTGCCCCCTCACCCCCACTTTACTCAGGAGATCTCATCTATTTCCTCTTCCCAGGATGATCCATGCATCCCTCTTAGAGACCAGAAAGGGAAACAATTTTGCAATATCATTATATGTACAGTTATCTACACAGCAGGAGAGAAGGTGGTTAAACTTCTGACATCTTGTCTTCACTGTTCTGGTTAAACATCTGGTGTCCTTCAGAGATGTCTTTACTTTAGCTTCCCTTCTTCTGTATGTCAGGAACCCCTGCTGGCTTCACTTAGCTCCACAGTTTGTGGGGCAGGCAGATTTTTATAGCCTCAGGTGGCTCCCAAACCACCTGGGGTGGTTAACGTTAGCTGTGGGTTTTCTCTCATGTGTGTTGGGAGTTTGGTAACCAACTGCAGCACTGACATCGGTATAGATGGAGGACATGTCTTCGTACTCTCAGGAACTTTAAGATTAGTCAGCTTGATAGAGGCAGGGGCTTCAGCAGTCTCCGGCTCTGGTCTAGCGAATGCAAAGGTCCCTGACCTCAGACTCATATATTAACCTCATGCTAGTCTCATTTGACGAGACTTATTCCTGGCCACCGAAGGTGGGTTTAGACACATCACTGCTTCAGCCAGCCATCTCAAGCTTCTTTTCTCAGCCTGTGAGTATCTAGCCCTACCATTCTTCATAACTGCTTCCTAAGGCTATGTCTGCCTTTGGGGTCGTGACAGGTTCAAGCACCAGACTTGTCCCCTGCTCTTATACTCCTAGGATATATTGGTTTTAACAATGGATTATCTCTCAAGGTGGCACCTAACCATGCCCTCTGAATCATATACAGACGGGCAAAATTTGATTCTTCTCCCCACTCTGTTATCCCCCAGAAGAATCACTTTCTCACCAAAACTCGTAAGCATATTGGAATCTTGTGAGGGCTCTGGCCTTATCTGAACGTAGAACTGCTGGTGTCCTTTCACCAAGGCTGCCTTGATGAGCTTTTAGAGGAGACTTCTTTCTTTCCCTTCTGGGGAGCTGTGTAACTGGAGCTGGGTTTGGTTCAGTGACTCTTCCTCCTCTGTGCTTCTATCACTGCCTCTATCAATTTCTGCAGCTCTTCCTCTTCCTCTCTTTGGAACAGAGTCTGTTCTTTTGTATGCTGACCTTTCTCCTTGACTGAATCACATGGAGACAGCTTCTATTCCTCCATCTTACCTAGAGCTCTGGCCACATTTTGAATCAGGTAATGTGCTGGTGTCATTTCTGTTTTGCTACAGAGTTGTATGAGTTCCTTATATATTTGAATGTTGATAAATGATAAAATTTCAAGTATTTTCTCCAATTTCATAGCTTGCCATTTCATTTCACCCTTTGGTTCTTTGTTTACTTACTTTGCTTTTGTTTCCCATGATCTTAGTGTCACATCTAGAATGTAAGAGCAAAGCTTTCTTTAAAGACTTTTAGAATTTCAGGTAGGCTTAATTGTTTCATTTATTTTGAGTTGAATTGTGTGTATAGTATAAGGATTTACTTCCATCTTTTTGTATCAGTTTCCCCAACAGTGTTTATTAAATACTACACTTACTGATCACATATTTTTTGATGATCCTGTAAAAACATTAGTCTAAAGCTGGGCAGTAGTGGTACACACCCACTTCAATCCCAGCACTCTGGAAGCAGAGGCAGGCAGATATCCAAGTTCAAGGTCAGCCTGGTCTACAGAGTGAGTTTCAGGACAGCCAGGGCTACACAGAGAAACCCTGTCTTGAAAAACCAACCAACCAACCAACCAACCAACCACCACCACCAAAACATTAGCCTACTGTGTACTCTTGGTTTGATTTCTTAGCTCTCTGGTCTCTTCTATTATTCTGTCTGTTTTCCTGGAGCAGCATACCATTTTGATTCCTATAGCTTACTAGTGTAATTTCGTCTGTTTTTGCTTTCTTTTATTTTGCTTTGAGACAAAGTCTCACTGTGCAGATCAGGACAGCCTCAAACTCTCAATCTTCCTTCTTCACCTTCTTTAGTACTAGAATTACCTGGTATGTGGCTTAATTTCAAATGCGAAAGTGTTATATTAAGTTGAGTATGGTGGTCTGTTCTTATAGTCCCAGCTGAGGATATATCACTTCATTCCAGGCACTTGAGGTCATCCTGGGCAATGTAGCAAGATTCAGACTGACAAAGAAAAGAAAAATGTGAGAAAAAAGAAAATTAAAATAATAAAAAAGAAATAAAAATGTTGGCTAGTTGCAGACCCAGGGTCCACAAATTTTTGTTCACAAGCCACCTTCCCTTTGAACCTTCCTCCAGCCCTCTGCCATCCGTCAACTCACAAACCTAGACCTGCAGCACTCTGTGTGAGAGCCTCCTTTTTGGGGTAAGTCGTGTCTTCCTTTTCCCTGTGCTTATTCCAGTCTTTGCAATCTGCAAACTCACAATGCTAGTTCCAGACCTGTGGCCATGAACTCTCTACTTTTGTGAACTCATGTTGCCTGGACTAGTTCTAGACCATGGTCTAGAAGCCATCTTTCCATGAGCTGATTAAACAGCTCACCCACCAGCTTTACTTGGTGTAGCACAGGTCCCACAATCTAAGGAAGACCAGATTATTACATCAGATACAACCAAAGAAAGAATTCTACATGCCCAGGCCAAACTGCACAAATACAAACAACATGAATGCCTAAGACAGCATGCCTCCCATCAAACTCACTAGTCCTCTGGGAGTGTTCTCTAATGAGAACTAACTAGATGAACCCCAGGACACAGAATTTAAGAGATCAATCATAAAGTTTATCAAATAATTCAAGGAATCTAAAGAAGTCATGAGCAAACGCTTCACTGAACACAAAAAGACAACAACAAATGCTTGAGTGATGCCAAAGAAAATACAAATGCACACTGAACAAAATAACAATGATAATTGGGAACTTGAAAACTGAATTCCATAAAGAGATAGAAATCTTGAAGAGAACACAGACTGAAATGAAAATGGAATTAAAAGCTTAATATCTCACTTAGAAAAATCAGGCGAAAGCTTTACAAGCAGGAAGAACCAAGTGAAACAGAATATCAAGACTTGAAGATAAAGTAGAGAATCTAGATGAAATAAGGACAAAAAGAAAAGAAAAGAAATAGAAAAATGTAAAAGGACAGACTAGGAACACACAGGAAATGTGGGACACCGTCAACAGACCAAATCTTTGAATTACAGACCTAGAAGAGGGAGAAGCATTCCAAGATAATGGCATAGGATCTTTAACAGGATTCTCGAAGAAAATTGCCCCAGAGTAAGGTGTGGCTAGAGTTTTCCTGCCTGGCCCACAGTCAGGATAAATCTCTTTCACCTGCCAGTCCCACAGCCGCTCAGACCCAACCAAGGAAACACAGAGACTTCTATTGCTTATAAACTGTATGGCCGTGGCAGGCTTCTTGCTAACTGTCTTTATATCTTAAGTTATCCATTTCCATAAATCTATACCTTGCCACATGGCTCGTGGCTTACCGGCATCTTTACATGCTGCTTGTCCTGGTGGTTGCTGGCAGGCTGGCAGGCAGGCAGTCTCCTTCTGCCTTCCTGCTCTTTTTATTCTCTCTGTTAGTCCCACCTACACTTCCCGCCTAGCCACCGGCCAATCAGTGCTTTATTAGGAACACATTTGCCATACAGAACAGCCCACAGCACTTCCCCCCCCTTTTTTTTTTTTCAAAAAGGAAGGTTTTAACCTTAACAAAGTAAATTACATATAATTTGGGAATTTGGGCGTAGCTTCTCTTACTGCTTCCTGCTGGAAGGGGGCGCTGTATCTTATGGGGATACAAAGAAAATCTTAGAATTATGGAGTAGTCCGTGAGAGTATATCGTCTGAGCCAGTTGCCTTGAAATGGTTCTGGATGTTGGATCATCTGAGCCATGGTGTCATCGGAGACCTTCAGGGGGTCTTGGCTGGTCAAACCTGATGTATCTTAATCTGGAACAAATCCATAGCCTCTGGCTTTCTGTGGAAACAAAATCAGAGCCTCCTTTCCAAAGTATCATATCCTTACATCCAAATTTTGAAGTCAAGTTATCTTTAAAATATACATATTGGTTTAACTCAGCTTCCTTTACAATCAAATATCTCTCTGCAGTTAAGAATCCCAAAGACAACAGTAAGGAAATACAAGAAGCCCACAGAATCCCAACTAGATAAGACCAAAAAAAAAAAAAAAGACACCCCTGGCAGATCATACTGAAATCACTAAATATACAGGACACAGAAAAATATTGAAAGGTGTAAGAAAAAAAAGTTACATGCAAAGGAAAACCCATCACAATAACACATGATTATAATAATACCTGACTTGTAAAATTATTGATTCTTTGTATAATTTTTTATTTTCATTTAATCGATTTCTGCTTTGATTTTCCTTAAAAGTTTGGCAGAGCAGCATGGCATGATAACTTTAAAGGTGCAGTTGTAGGTGCATACCTTAGCGACACTCAACTGCTCTCTGCTTGGACTTAGTACCTGTTCAACTCTTTTCCTTTATAGAACAAAAATTAATAATTGTATGTGTGCTGTGACTAAACAAGTTCACTAAGAACTTATTGCTCATCCCAAGTGTTTGATAAGACAGGTAAGTAGGTAGTTTGGTACACAGAGCAAGCTTTATTGTCATCTCTGTGTTAGGTCTTTATTTAATGTTCTTTAGAAACAAGCAAAACACCCAGATATAGTTTTTTCTCTTGGATCTTATTTTCTAGTGGGGAAAACATTCAATAAACAATCAACATGAAAAGGAATTGACGCATAAAATACATTTCTACATAAAAGTTCTAAGGATAAAAATAGAACAGAGCAAATAGAATCAGATGAGTATAGCAGTGCTCACTTGAGTAAATACCTCACTACAAGGGCATTAGTCATGCAGTATTCTTAGCCAGGCATGGTGGCGCACACCTTTAATCCCAGCACTTGAGAGGCAGATGGAGGTGGATCTCTGAGTTTGAGGCCAGGCTGGTCTACAGAGCAAGTTCTAGGGCAGCCAGGGCTACCCAGAGAAACCCTGTCTAAAAGATGAAAACAAACAAACAAACAAAAAGAGAGTATTCTTGGCACCGGAAGCAGCTGAGCAAACATCTAAAGTAGAAGCATGGTGGGTATATTTAAATGTCTATAAGGAAGTCAATATTGCTGCAGTGAGGCCATGAAGCCAGATATGTGATTAGTGAATTGTTTTTTATTTTATGGACCAATATAAGAATGGTGATATTAGACTGAGTTTTATAAGAAATGTGGAAGGGTTGTGAGAAAAGGAGTGCATTAGTCAGGGTACTCTAGAGGAACAGATCCAATAGGAAGAATGTATATATGAATATATGTATATATAATATAATGTATATATTCATATATGTATAATGAATATATTATGAATATATATTATGAATATATTCATTATACGTATATGAATGTATACATTATACACGCATATAATGTATGCATTCATATATACATTAGGAAGAATGTATATGTATGTATAAATAATTAAAACGACTTACTTTGAAACCGTAACAACAACTAAATCACATCTGAGTGGCTGAGAACCTGGTAGTTTCTTGACCCTTGGGACTCGGTGTCTCAGTGGTCAGAGTAGTCCTGCAGTAGCTGCCTCACACTGGGAGGCTATGGACCTAGCAGCTGAGAATACAGTTCACAGGGCTGGGTGCCACAATAATTCCAAGATGGTGCTGAAAACCAGGATTATCACAGTATATGTTAGTTTACATGATAAAGACATAGAAAAAAACACAACTATCTATTTAATGTATACACAAGCATATCCTTAAATAGGACAAAAGCATTGTTAATTACAATCCTCAGTTTCATAATTGGTAACATGGCCTTAGCTGGTATTTATAACTGCCTCCTTTCACTACTCATTCTGTATTTCCTGCATCCTCAGCCAGCATTTGGTTCTTTAACTGGAGGGGTGACCTATATCTTCACTCCTGAAGGGCATTTATCATCCTGCTTAGATTGGGTGTTGTTATAGTTTACCATAAACTGTAAATACAAGACATGGTAATACCAATAGATGCCCTGTGCTGGTTAGTTTCATCACCTTGACACAAACTAACCTGGGAAGAGGTAACCTCAATCATGAAATTGATTCCAACAAATTGGCTTGTAAGGATATCTGTGGGGCATTCTCTTGGTTAATGATTGATGTGGGAGGGCCCAGCCCATAGTGAGCAGGGTCATCATTGGGCAGTTTGGTCCTGGGCGACGTAAAAAAGCAAGTGGAGGAAGCCATGGAAAGCAAGCCAGTAAGCAGAATTTCTCCATAGTCTTTGCTTCAGTTGAGGCCTTGAGTCCCTGACTTGACTTCCCTTGTTGATGAACTTTATGTAATCTGTAAGCCAAATAAACCCTTTTCTCTCCCAAGTTGCTTTTGGTAATGCTGTTTATCACAACAACAGAAACCAAACTAGAACATATTGGACGGGAACTCCCGCATTCCAGACATATTCTTCCTTACTTCTATTATGGAGAAGCAGTCTCATTTCTCCCTGGTAGTCTGGATCAATTACACTTGCTAACACTGATACTTCTTTCTTATTCAGTTGATTCCAAAATCTAAAGTGGCCAGAAGGAAGTCTTAGAGTCTAATTCAATGGAATGTTTGTTGTGCCTCCTGGCAGAAGCATCCTTCACTCTAGAGATAAAACTTCTAGGCCCAGAGAACACAAGGCCAACACTTTCCTAATGGGTCACTAGGGTGACAGTGAATGGTATCATTCTCATTTCCACCCCTTGATTCTCGAACCTGTGAATCCTGGCTATGGGAGAAACACTGTTTATTTAACTGGATACTGATTCAAAGCACATACAGCCTTCTGGAGAACCCCGTCCCAGCCCTCCAGGCTATTTGCACCCAGCTCACTCTCTAGCTGTGTAAGACATTTTTAAAAGAAGCTTATTAACTCATCATCTACTTTTCAAATCTAAGCAAAATTTAAGTACCGTCATTCTAGAGAGAAATACCCAGAGGGCTTTAGAAATGTTCATATAAATACATATCAGTAATTGATTATTAAGGAATTCATTCAAAGAAAATTACCAGAGATTTGCTGTAATATTTAGAACCGAATCCATTTACTTTTTCATATGTAATATGAAAACTGGAAAATATTTAAACATTAAAAAGATGGGATTTCTTTTTCTTTTCTTTTTATTATATTTTTATTATTTAAAACAATATTTAAATTAAAAATTTATATATATGCTGGGATTAAATAAATGTATTTTGATCATATTCTTCACCTCCTCCAAGTCCTTCCAGATCCTCTTCCCACAACTTTAAGTTCTTTCTCAAAAACAAACAAAAACCTAATATAACAATAAAACCAAGAAAACAAAATAAAACCCCACAAAACACCCATCAAACTGTAACCAAAGAAAAGCACACAAAAAAAACTGTGGAGTCCACTATATGTTGGTCAAATACTTCCTAACATGAGGCCTGCTCTGGAGCGGTTGATATACCCAGTGTCACTCCATTGGAGAAGACTGATTTCCCGCTCCCAGCAGGTGTAAGTGACCGTTCAGCTGTTAACCTTTACCCTAGTGGCTAGGTTTTCATTTATTCCTTTGTAAAATATAACAATATTTAATATAATAAAAACAAAAACTACTACATCAAAGTTGGACAAGACTAATCGACAGAAGGAAAAAAGCCCAAGAGAAGGCATAAAGGATCAGAGACCCACTCGTTCACACACTCAGGAGTCCCATACAAACACTAACCTGGAAGCCATAATGTATATACAGAGAACTTGGTGCAGACCTGTGCATGGTGCTTCAGTCTCTGTGAGTTCATGTGAGTGTTTACCATGATTCAGAGGGCCTTGTTCTCCTGGTGTCCTCCATCCCCTCTGGCTCTTACACTCTGCCTCCTCTTCTGTGGGGTCCCTGAAGAGCTCTGTAGGGAGGGATTTGATGGAGGCATCCCATTTAGGGCTGAGTGTCCCAAGGTCTCTCATTCTCTGTACAATGTCTGGCTGTGGGTCTCTGTATTTGTTCCTATAGCTGTAGGAGGAAGCCATCTGATGATGGCTGAGCAAGGCACTGATCTATGAGTATAGCAGGATGGCATTAGGAGTCATTTTATTGCAATGAGTTTTTTTGTTTTTGTTTTTTTAAGAACAGTAGTATTTGGTTTTACCCTAGGTCTCTGGGCTATCCAGTCTCAGGTTCTTGGTCACCCAAGCAATGTCAGGTATGGGTTCCATCTCACGGAGTGGGCCTTAAGTCAAATCAGATATTGGTTTGTTACTCCCAAAGCTTTGTGTCACCAATGCCCTCGCATATCTTTCAGGCAGGATTGTAGATCAGAGGGTTTGGGGCTGGCTTGGTGTTTACATTTCTCTTTTGGTAGCATTCAGAGTACCTTCCTGTACCAAAGATGCCAGAACATAGGGGTGAAGGCTCTATGTAGGCATCAGCTGGACTTCTCCATGTTCAGTTAGTTGTGTGGGTGTTGTCTTCAGCAATGGGGCCACACCATCAGTTTGTGGAGAACAGCCTATAGTCTCGGCAACAGCCTGAATTGTTTGGTGATTCCCATGGGACTCCTTTGGCCAGCAACTAAATTAGATGTAACCCAGTCCTGGTACTGGAAGCTTTGGTGTCAAGAGATGGCCAGCTGGGGCTCTGTCTCCTCCATTATTTGATGATTTCATTTAAATCACCTTCATATATGTATATATATTTAGGAAGTTTCTACTGTGTTAGGTTTCCATACTGCCTCTCAAATGCCTCTTAGTTTTAGCTGTCTTTCCCTGTATTCCCTTTCATGACCCCTTATGCCCTTCCCATAAGAGTCTGCTGACAGGAACAATGTGATACGGAACTCAAAATCCCCCCAAACAGCTGTGTGCATAGAGAATTCAAGCTCAAGAATTCAAGGCATCACGATGAGCAGCCGGCTCCTCTCACTCTAATGCCGAGGCCTCCAACTTCTCCACGGCTGTTTTTCTCTCTTAGGTTAGAAGGAGCACATGAGTCAGCACAGCTATCAACATGAGCTTTTGTGAAAAACTCGGCTTCTGTTTTCTGAGTCTGGTTATCACGGATGAGCCTGCTGAGGCTGGGCCTGTGCTGAGTGTTCACGTCCTGAAACATGGTGACTAGCAGGACAGGGAAGCTCCTTTAAGAAACCAGCTGCCTTCCTAACATGCCACTCGGAGAGTTTCTAACCAGACAGCACAACTGCTACACTAAATACCTACTGTGCTTCTTCTCGGCTCGAGGGCTGAGATAAGGAAAGCTAGAAAAAGATAACACGTTCATGAGGACAGGTACTGCTTTGACCACTAACTGAATGAACACCTCACTCATGAATTGCCTATATTGTCTCTGCTTTTGCATGAACTCAGCCATAGACTCATTTTGTGTATGTTGGAGGAAGAAGGGGAGGGAGGGAGGAAGGGTGCAACTTGCACATTACAGGATAATCTATGCTGGGGTTTGTTGCTCTCTCACAGAAACCCCAAAAGGTAGACTTCAGCACTCTCATTTTACACGCTAAGAAGCTGAGGCACAAATACACTGTGTGACCCCAAAGGGCCACTGAACCAGTATGCAGAAAAGACAAAATGTGAGTCTGGATTTTTTTGGACTGCAGTTCATTTACTCTACTAATGCTGATCTGGGGACCAAGACACCCTCGCCACTTTATTGAAGCAACAGACCTCCCTTACCCCAACATATGCCCAAGTATATATGATTTTTGCTTTAGGAGGCCTAACCCAAGCTCTGAGATATATGTGGGCCCATCTAGATTCAAGACTCCCCCTTTAGCATCTACTCTGCTCCCACTGACATCTTTCTTAGTAAGACTGTCACGCTGTCTCTTAAGACTTCCGGATGCTTCCCGAAGCTGCCAGAATCATCAGGTGGTTGTGTCTCTGCCATGGCAGTCTCTGACTCAGAGTAATTATTTGTCTATGCTTCCTTCTCATATGCCTGAGGCAGCCATAGATAGGAGCTAGCTGGGCTTCCAAGTCCCAGGGACAGAATGCCTGGCTTATCTGTCAATGATTGTCTGCTCCTTCTCAAGTCATTTGCCTTCTCCAAGCCTGGTTTACTCACTACACAAAATAAGAATCACAGAAAGTAGGTCCTGTCCAGGGACACACAGCCTGCTGTGCTTCCAAGATGGCTGAAGAAACAAACGCAGAAAAATGACATACAGATACCAAGTGACTCAAACCAAACCCATACGTTTCCAAAATCCAAGGCAGATTTTAGCGCGCTTCCCATTATTCTGGCGTCAGCTCCTGCAAGGAGCCTGCATATGAAAGAAAGCTAATGCTAGGAAGGACTGCAGCTTTTAGTCCCCAAGGACCAACATCAATTCTGCCAGGCTGGATGACTTCCCTCATCTGTTGCATAGCAACCTCCTCTGTCAGCTGCCTGTTTTTCCTCAGCACTTCCTCTGTAAAGTGTCTGCAGTGGGACGTGATCAGACTCGGGAAAGGAGGTCTGAGGTGCCATTTTATATATTATCTGCTTCCATGTCTGTTATCTTCAGTCATGACCCAGCCTATAATTTTCAGGCTCGTCTCCTACTGCCCCCTTCCTTCTCCAGTTGGATATCTCCCAGGTCTCTGCAAATTAACATCTTAAAATGACCTTTCATAATTTATTCTTCTCACAAACATCATGTATTCTTTCACTTGATTGTTTTTCACCTCAGTAAATACTACTAATATGTACTCTGATTTTCGAGTCAGAAACTTCTGAGTCATCCATCACCGCCCCCTCTCCTTCCTTTTCTAGTCTGAAAGCACCACACTCCTGAATATGCTACCTCACTGGATCCCAACATCTTTTTCTAGCATCCCTGCTTAGTCTACTATTGTCTTTCTCCTAGTGCACTGACGGCCTGGCCTCGCTCTTCAGATCTTTTTCCTACTACAGCAAGCTGTTGATTGTCACTAAACTAATCTGAAAGTATATATCAAGTCATCTCACCTCTCCACTTGTCTCTCCCATTTCTTCGAATGCCAATTAGAATCAAAGTCATGCTCTTTATCCTGGTCAAGTTTGACTTGGACAGAACTTTGACCATCTGTTTTCTTCATTTCCTTCCCTCAGTGTCACTTTATTCAAACACTGTTAATGTTAATACTGAAATGAGCTAATGTTCTTGAGTAGTCGTAAGCATCTTTGTGAAGCAGTGATATTTTTGTTGACCTTTAACATGTATTTATAAATGAAATGTCTATGCTTGCTTATAAAAATATAAATATATCATTGCAAATAATGTAGTACAACCATGTCAATCCAAATACAAGGCCTCATCTTAGCATTCTGGGAACCTGCATATTTGATCAGTTTCCCTTCTCTGGTGACTATAAACTTCTTTTCTCTCCTTTAGCAGCCTCTGTATTCTAATTTTGTCTGTAACTCGATTTTTCTTACTCCTCACCTAGCCAACTCTTCACTGTCCTATAGAAGAGAACTTAGTGGCATTTGACCAGAGGGATCTTCCTTGCCCATGGTGACCTGTTTACCTGGGGACCTTTTCTCAGCTACAGTGACCCCATGCCCAGTTTTTCTAGATAGTACTGGTCTGTACTTAGGTCATTAGTAAAACTACAAGATTAGCACTTCAATTTCTCTCAATAGGGACAAGTCTGATAGAGGTACTTGGTGTTTCAGAAAGTAGTAGACATTAGCGGACAACAGGAGGAAGGAGCGCCAGGGGAAGGAAAGTGAAAGGATCCAGGCAGGGAAGAGATGATCAAAGATCAAGATTGAGAAGGTGAGATAACAGGTTACGGACAGAGAAAAGGTGGATTAGTCATTTTTCTATTGCTGTGCTAAGACATCCTGACCAAGGCAAATTCTAGAAGGAAGGGTTTAACTAGGCTTACTGTTCTGGAAGGATAAGCAGCTACCGTGGCTGGGAAGTGCAGCAGCAAGCAGGCATGGTGGCTGGAACAGCTGAGAGCTCATGGCTCAAATAACAAGCAGGAAGCTAAGAGGCTGCACTGGGAAAGACCCAAGGCTTTGAAACCTCAAAGCCCACTCTAAAAACATACTTCCCCCAACAAGGCCACACCACCTATTCCTCCCAAACAGCTCCGTCAATCGGTAATCAAGTATTCAAATGCCCAAGATTATGGGTGATTCTTCATTCAAAGCACCACAGCAAGGCTGGTGAACAAGCATAGCAATAGAGAAGAGTAGTTGAGGACATAATAATGTAACATCTTAACTTCGATGTTTCTATTAAGTATTTACAGCTCATTGGAAAAAAAATCACACGTATAATAGAAATAAGGTACCGCCCAAGAGAAAATTACATCCATGAGTTGGCAAAGAACAGTTCTGAATTGATGTGAGTGTGTTAAGAGGCGAAGATAATTCTTATTTACTCTTTATTTTGATTTTTGAGACAGGGTCTCACTATGTAGCTCTGGTTGCCCTGGAACTCCCTATGTAGCCCAGGCTGGCCTTGAGCTCACAGAGATCTGCCTGCCTCTGCTTCCTGGGTGCTGGGGATAAAGACATCCATCACCACCACCCTTCAGAGATGAAGATAATTCTTAGGAGGACAGGAATGGGGCTGTTACGGGAAATTGGTTAGGATACAGAAAGGTTTTGTTAGATTTTTAAAAGAAAAAAGTCATGAAAATCAAAACAAACTTAAAAAAATCCAACAAGACAAAAAAAAACCCACTAAAATGAAACAAAGCAAAGAGAGAGAGAGGGGGGGGGGAGCGCGCGCACACACACACACACACACACACACACACACACACACACACACACACGCAAAACCCATGAAGTCTATTTTATGTCGGCCAACCACTTCTGGCCATGGGGCCAGGCCTGGAGTGTGCTTGATATACACAGTGACACTTCATTGGAAGAAATCAATTTCCCTTTCCCAGCGGGTAGCAATTACAAATAGCTTCTTGGTTAGGGGTGGGACTTTGTGTCCACTCCTGCTTCTCAGTGCTGGGATTTTGTCTGGTTCAAAGCAGTGTGGGTCTTGTACATGCTGTCACTATCTCTGTGAGTTGATAAGAACAAAAAGTTTTTAAGAGTCACATTTTACTTTTTTCTGTAGGTAATTATTGAAGGATATGTGTATATTTTATTTACGTATTACTATATATAATAATGGGTTTCATTATGATATATATATATATATACATTCATATATAATATATTTTGATCATGTTCTCCCCACTGTTACCCTCTCTTGTCCCCCTCCCACTCTGACTGATCTTCTTTCCAAGTAGTCCCTTTCTGGAGGAATGAATGTTTTCACAAAACTAATGTTGGCAGCACCATAGGAACCGACAACAGTAGTAAATGCCTCTTCTCTCATGTGGTGAGAAACATCAACTACTGCACCTGTCACTGCTAAAATGTTTCAATATTTTATGATGACGTGTCCATGCCCTTTTCGGAGATGCTGGCATGTCTGCTAATCCTCCCTCTTAAGAAACTATTTATACTTATATTTTTAATTCATTAAAAATGAATGCGTTAATGGGGAATTTAGATGCAGGAATAATCAAAATACTATACTTCTGGCACACATAAATAGTTATAATTCTGCTCTTTAAATGAGATAACCTGGGTGTAAAGCTGAAAGATGGCATTTATGTTTGCATGTTGTATTTTCATTCAGCATGATCTAGTATTATTTACACAGACTGATAAGAAGTTTCAAAGCAAAAATTTCAGTATTCAAATGAATTAAAATGGAAAAGTGCCTCTCATCCTGAATCCATTTTACTACATCAATTTTAGGTGTTCCATGAGATTTTTCCATTCCCTTTTCTAAGTGTGTATGAAGAAATACTTTTGACCATTCCAATGGGGCTCAGTGTGAATGATAGCACCAGGTGATGTGGGGTCGGTCTTAACAGTGGGTTATCTGGGGATGGCAGAGAGATACAGCTTTACCAGAGTTGATGGGAACAGAGAATTGATTTTCCAATGGTAAATAAAATTTTATATAACAAACAGTTGAAGAGTGATTACTGAGACTATAAAGCAGACTTCCTACTCATAGGGGGTATATTTGGAAACTGATCACCAAATACCAATTTAATAATCCCATTTGATCATGCTTACAATGTACAGGAACTTTCAAGAATGTGATTTTTGTGTGAGAGAAAATGATAGCAGTGTTACAGGACAGAATTTCAAATAATTAACTTGTTGAAAGATGAAAGTCCTTTTTCCCAAAAGGTTTATAGGTAGTCCTTATTTTAATGAAACTGTAAGATATGACAAACATAAAATAACATCGTGTGCAAGAACAGCCAGTAATTAGGTATGTGATAGTAATTATGAAGGATGAACTGAACTGGCCAATTACAGCTGTCAGACAAATAAGAAATGGCAGAAATCAGCAATTTTCTCTGGCTTGTACTCAGTAATTTGGATGCTTGTCAAGGTCAAATTTGTAAGAGATAAAGTGATATCTAAATGAATACAAATTGCTCACTGAAAGAACCGGGTAGAACCAGAAACTGGTTTCAAGATATGAAGTTCTAAAAAACACGAAAGGAAAAGCACAGAGCTGGAAAGCTGCAAGAATTCAGAAGGCTTCCTGTTAACCAACCACTCATTCCTCTTTCTACTTACCTTGCCAGTAGATTGTTTTTATGCCATTATGAACAAGGCATAGGAATAATGGATCACTTCCTGATAGGAACTCAAAAAGCCCAGAATGGTCAAAGAGGACAGAACTCCTAATGAATGAGTGGGCAGGAAGCAGAAAAACAAGAAAGGAAACATGATTCTGCATATAGTTGGAACAATTAAGAAACATAGGAACTTACGTTGGCATACTTAATCCACTAATCATGCCTGCAAACATTCAATGCTAATTTTGGATCGGGACTTGTCAACACCTCAGGATATATTTATCTGAATCTGCAATAAGAGAGATGTCAATATTTGTAGTATTAGTAATGAGAACCTAGCAGTGTCGGGTTAACATTTGCCTAGAGGTCCCAAGAATGCCTCACTCCTGCCCTACCTAGTTCTGTCACTCTGATTTCTCCAAGAATTCTCCGTAAAGGATACATATGCACAGGAAACATATTGACCATTTTCTCAGCCGATTTTCAGTATCTCTTCAACACAGAGGCTTTGGGTCTAGCTGGGTTGGAGCACAGGTTGAAGACTGACAGGGTCTCTGCTCTCCAGTGAGAATGAAAAAAGAAAACAACATGCCAAAGTCTTGGCTTAATAGTCAGCACTGGCTTATCATATAATTTTGTTTTATCATATACATTTGTATATTCCTTGTACCATCATTCTCATTCTCCCAAGCATGGTTATTTCATGGTTATACATGCAAAGGAGATGAAATCTCCACCTTGTAAAGATATCTGCCCTCCTATCTCCTATCTTTTTGTACCATTATTCTCATTATCTAAACTAGTTGTCATTTAAGTAACTGAAAACAGACAAATGCATAAAGAAATGCATATAAACAATATCACTAATACACATGTAAATTTATATAAACATCAACAATATTGGAACAATTAATGTCACACAAAGTGTGTTGCCTTGCCATAAAAAATAGTAACAGAAAATCAAATGAAAATATAGCCATGCTGGAAAATTAAACAGCATAGTTCTATACAGTCCGTGAATCTAAGAAGACATCTCAAATGAAGGAAAATGAAGTAAAAATATTTTTATGGGTGTACAATACAAAACAGTGGTGAAAGAAATATTCATAGAAATAAATTCTTAAGTTAAAAAAGTAAAGATCTAAAACCAGTTATCTAAGTTTCTATCTAAAGAAAGTAGAAAAACAGATTGAAGCAAATATAAAACATAGAAATAAGGAAGCAAAGTAAGAAAACAATAATATTGAAAATAAGAAGTAATCTAGAAAATCAGTGCAACATTATTTTTAATATCAATTTTAGTCATACCTATACTTCATTTTAATATAAATTAAATTGATAAAACTATACATATATGTAAATTGATAAATAAATATAAAATATAACTATAGCTCCTTTATGCATAAACTATAACAAAGCATGTGACAAGTTAATGTTCATTAACTCTATACCTTAGGGAAAAAATTGAAGCCAGGCGGTGGTGGCGCACACCTTTAATCCCAGCACTCGGGAGGCAGAGGCAGGCAGATCTCTGTGAATTCCAGGCCAGCCTGGTCTACAGAGCGAGGTCCAGGAAAGGCGCAAAGCTACACAGAGAAACCCTGTCTCAAAAAAAAATGGATAAGATTTGGGAAACACAAGTTACCAAAAATCCAACTAAGGTGAGAGAAATATATAGCTATTTTAAAAAGTGATCTGTAATTTAAAAACTCCCTAAAGAGAAATCTATGGGCCCAGATAGCTTCAAATGAGGCTATAACTAACTATTAAAACAATTAATGCAAATTTTACACAATCTCCTTTAGATAACATAAGAATAGACAACACTTTCAAACTAACAATATAAACTAACTATTTCCTTTAAGATTAGGAATAAGACAAAATACATCCTCCTCTAACCCTCTATCTTCAACATAGTGTTAAAAGTTTTAACCAGGACAACCAGTAAAAACAAATTGAAAAAAAAAGTAAAAGGCATCTGTACAGGAAATAAACAGAAATATCTTTCTTTACAGATGACATGATGATTCTTATATGCAGAAAATTCTAAAGATCACGCACGCGCGCTCACACACACACACACACACACATACACACGGATCTGTTGAAGGTTAGAAATGTAGAGTGCTTGGTAGTGTGTACCTAGTCTACACACACAGCCTTAGTTTTAATTCCCAGCACTGTGTTAACCAGGCACGGTGGTACAGCCTGTAATTATAGCACTTGGGAGGTAGAGGCAGGCGCACCAGAAATTCAAGGCTAAGGCTGTCTTCAGCTACACAGAGATTTTGAGGCCTGTTTGGGCTACATGAGACCCTGTGTCACAAACCAAACAGATCTACTGGCCCTAATAAATTAATCCAAGTTGTAGGATACATTACACACACACACACACACACACACACACACACACACACACGCTCCATTTTTGTAATAACAAAAAAATTAAAGAAATTAATAATTGCATTTAAGGTGCAGTGAAAATAATAAAGTACCTAGGTTAGTCCTAATCAACGTAGTGGAGGAAAACTAAAAAAGAAAAAATATTAAAGAAATGAAAGATACACACCAATGAGAAGATTTTTCATGTACATACATAGATCAAAAGAGCTAATGTATTTTTTCTCTTTTTTATTTATTCTTGTGTCTTTCACAAGTTAATGTATTTTTAATGTTTTTAGTTTTGCCAAGTTCTTCATTAGTTTATATTAATTATACATCAATGGGGTTCATTCATGTTGCATTTTCGGATGTACATATAGTTTGATCAAATTCACCCTTTCTTTCCCATGTCCCCTTTCTCTTCCTGAATAGTTCCCTTTTACTTTCCAATAAAAAACAGTTAATAGATTCAACATAATCTCAACAGCATTTTTTGCACAAATAGAAAACTATCATTCTAAACTACATGTGGAAATTCCAGGAACCTGAAATCACACACACACACACACACACACACACACACACACACACACACACAAAAGAACAAAACTGGAGTAATCACTTTTCCTGAATTCAAAATGTATAACAAAACTACAGTAATCCAAACTGTTAAAGCAGGTATAACAGTCAGTATATGCCTAAAACCCCAGTACTTGGGAGGGACCCGAGGGATGGTCACTACCTCAGGCTTGAAAAAAAGTCTAAGGGCTGGGAATGTAACTGAGTTGTACAGTTTGTTTAGCATGTTCAAGGCCCCAGGGTCATTCCCCAGAACCAGGAAAACACAAACAAACACAGTGTGGTACTAGCATGAAGACAGACATGTAGACTAAGGAAACAAGTCAGAAAACCTTAATCACATTGTGGTTAAAATGAGCCTTGACAAAAGTGCTAAGATCACTCCGTAGAGAAAGGACAGTAGATACACACACAAATGAATGAAGGTGGACTTCTATCACATGCCATAAACAAAATGGGTTAACAATTGATACTTTAAAATGAAAAAAGCTCCATGACCTTGGGTTGGACAGTAAAAATTTGGTTATGATACCAGAAGCATGAGCAACAAAAACAAATGCTACTACATTGAATTTGAACATCTTTGTTCATGAAAGGACAAATAACACAGCAAAACCTCAACATAAAGAATGGAAAATATACTTGAAAATCATGTATTGAATGACAGAATATATAAAGAAGTCATACAACTCAGTCATAAAGTAAAATAATCTGATCAAAAAATGAACAAAAGATTTGAATATATCTTTCTACAAAGACAACATGCAAATGGCCAAAACATATTTAAAGTTGTTCAATATCATTTATCATTAGCAGAATGCAAATCAAACCCACAGTGGAATAACGCCTCATGTTCAAAAACCAGAAACTAACAAGTGAAGAACTTGGAACTTTTATTCACCACTGGTAATGCTGTAAGCACCATGAAAAAGTTTGATGGTTCCACTAAAACATTAAAATACAGCTACCATGGGATCAAATATTCTTTCTTCTTGGATATACCATTGATAGATGAATGGATAAAAATGTAGTTTGTACATAAAATAGAATGTTGTTAATCTTTAAAAATAATGGAATAATATTCAGATTTGAAAAATAATGGAGGATCACTTAAATTTTTTAATTATTTTTGAGAATACCATAAAATATGATCATATCTATCCCCGATTTGCCCTTTCCAGTTCCCCACATATTTTCCCAAATATGTCCCCTCCCAACTTCTTGTCTTTTATTTTTTATAACTCACTAAGTTCAGTTAGTGCTGTGGATGTATGTGTAGGTAGTGGGTGATCCACTGGGGGACAGGAAAACCTATCAGTGGACACATCTTTGCACATGATCTGATGGTGTGTGGAGAAAAATTCCAAAAGTTCTGCAAAAAGATCTTGAAAAACTATTCAATGACTTAGCAAATTCATGGTATTAGATCAGAACCTCTCCTGCTTCAGGGAGATTCACAGGCTTAGCCCCATCCACCCGTTGTCCTCTCTTTCCCAGATGCTCCCCCGGAGGCAGGCAGGGAGTTACAGGCAGGCGCTACTCTGTTCAACTTCCTTGATACGGGCATACTCCCCTTCAGTCTTTCTTTTTCCTTTCATGGCTATCAAAGAGCTAACTTCTGCCTCCCTTTCCCGAGACAGGACGTTTCCAGATATCAAGCACCAAACAGAAGAGGGCTGCAAACGTAACTATCTCCTCACATAATAGGTAGGTCCATTGTTCTTCCAGATGGCCCCATCTCCAGTAATGCCCTTGGAACTTTTTCAGCCCGTTTCATCCAGAAATGCAAGAAACATAATATCTCTAAGTCTGATTTGGTGAGGGGAGCTAACCTTGGACCCATTTTCTAGGGTACAATGCCTTCTGTCCTATTTTCTCACAAGGGACCTTAACAGAAGTACTTTTGCTCTCTCTGAGTGTGTTAAAGCTTTCCCCTTACCCCGCTCTGGTCAGCTCTCTAATCAACCCTATTTCTGAAGGGGGTTCTAACTCTGTGCTTTTCTCTTGTACCCCGTTCCTCCCTGAAACCTAACAGTTTACTACCCAAAACTCAGGAGAGAGACATCATTGAAACAGTTCTCTGTGAATTTTCTCCAGCCTTGCTTCTCCTTCCATACCCAACACCACACCTTTGTCCTCCTCCAACACTGGACTTCAGTCCTCTCTGACATTGTCTTTGTCTTCCTTTTGCATATCTCCTGGGTTCTCTGCCTGATCCCCAAATCCTAGACTGGGATCTGTTTCCTTGGTCAGATCCATCAAGTCCAGGGACACCTGGCATCAGTCTTGGTCTATTGTCAGTGACCTCTCCATACCAGAACAAAGCCACGGAACACGGGGATGCTCGTCTTCCTCACTTCCTTTTTCTGGACCTGTTCGATTCACAGGCTTCATAATAAGTAACACTCAAACTTACATACTCACTTCATCTCCTAATCCTCCCCAGAAATTAAGAAAAAAAAAACCTTCAAAAACTATAGGAACCCCTAGTCCCTTCAGAAAGACTTCATTAAGTCACTCTTTAAGGTTTTTAATAGTAGAGACAACAAAAATGAAAAAGAGATCAGGTCAAATACCAATTACTTGTAACCACTTTTCAGGACAGCTGAAGAAAACGTATCTCTCTTAACAGGATTCCACTAGGATCTTGCTTCAAGTGTGGCCAAGAGAAATACTTGACCAGAGCTTGCTCAAATCCACAAGCTCCACTGGAACCCTGTACAATATGTAAGGTTAAGGGACATTGGACATTTGGCTAGCCTCAAGTCCCTGGGTGGGAGCCAGTTATTATTCTTAACTTTGAATTGGGTTTTTCAATGCCTGAGCCCTTAGAATTTAACACTGAAGATTGGTGCTAACCACATTCAGAAGCTTCCATAGCCATCACTAATGCTGAATCCAGGGTAAACATCACAATTGCAGGCAGGCTGATAGCTTTCCTTTTAGGCATAAAGCAGTCCAGTTTTGCCTTAAACGAATACTCAGGACCAGCGTTCCAATCTTCCACCTCTATTATTGAGGTTGATGGCTTTATATACAAACTTGTTAAAAACCAGTCACGTACGTTCCTATTGTTTTAGAAACATTAACCTCCACTCACTCCTTCTTGATTATCTCCTCCTACCTGACTCCACTTAGGAGACGAGACATTCTTTCTACACTCCATACCACCACCTCTGTTTACTTATTCACAATGTGTAGATAGAAACTTTCCTCCTCACTGCCCTGGCATCACCCTCACCTGGCTTCTCACTTCCAGCCACTTTAACCATCCAAGTCTAGGATACTAAATATCCCTTGATAGCCACGTACCCCTCTTCTATTAAAGTTACCCCCAAAGATCTAGCATTCTTCCCCAACAGGCCCTCTCCCTGCCAGCATGTTACAGGGCCTCCAACCAATCATCAACACACTCCTCAATTCCAGCCTTCTCAGGCCAGCCGGATCCTGCTCCCATAATATGCCTATCCTAGCTAAAAACCAAAGAGACAAAAAACCTGATAGCTGCTACTGCTTCCTTTCGGACCTCAGGACCACTAACGAAACAATTTTACCAACTGTATCTGTGGTCCCTAGTCCCTTCTCTATCCCTGCGCAAACTTCTCACTTTACTGTGATTGACCTTAAGGATGCTTTTTTAAAACCATTCCACCTGACCCTTCCTCACAAGACATTTTTGCCCTTACCCAGACAAAGCCTTTACCAGGATGGCCCAACAGCTGAATGGAATGGCCCGTCCTCAGAAGTTTTAGAACAGTCCCCACATTTTTTTGACCGGCATTGACTCAAGACCACTTACAGCTTTCTTGCTCCAGTATTTTGACGACCTTCTTAGCAGCCCCCTAGTGTCCCTGTTTCCTGTCACCTTACCTAATTTCTTTGCCCCAAAAGGATAAGGAGTTTCACTTTTAAAGGGACAATTCTTTAAAACTGGAGTTATTTCTTTGGCATTCCACATAACACCCACTCACTGAGGTCTCATTCAAAAAAAAAAAAAAAAACAGAGACAAATAATTACAGAAATAGTGCCTCTCCAAAATGAAACTTCTTTTTTCCTGGGCTTATCTAACTTTTTGCACCCCTGTATTCCCAATTTTGGCACCCTCATCAGAACATAAAACCACTGGCCTCAGGGGACCTCATGAATCGCTTCATCTTGCTGTTCCTAACAGAGGGCTTTCTCTCTCCTTAAAAAGATCCTGTCTCTGCCCTCACCTTGTCTGGTCTGTCTCAACTATTTCTTCTCTATATATATGCTCAAAAGGTCTGTACATTAAGACTTCTGAGATAATGCTGTGACCCTGATACACCAGTGATTACATATTTTTCCAAACAATTAAGACAATCCTAGGATGGCCTTCTTGCCTACAAATTCTAGAGACAAAAGCCTAGATGATCCAAGAAATTTTTAAGTTGGTCCCTAACCACCGTGTCTGTAGGTCTCATTCTTTCACACCTCTTTTGACAGACCGAGAGATCTGATCTCTGTGGTTTCTCCTTCCTGCCTCCAGGGTATATATGCTACACTCCTGCAGACTCCTGACTTACCTTTCATCCAGGTCCCTTCCTTCTTCCTGTATCTCCCAAACCAGAAAACACCCTTCTCAGGATTTCTCTGAAAGACTGAATTATTTCTTCTTTCCTAACCTCTCTGATTCCCTCTCTTCTGATCTAGACCACATATAGTTGAGATGAGAGTTTAGTCAAAATATAGGAATCCATCTGAGCAGGATATGCTATAATCGTCTCAGACTAATTTCTCCAGCTGGGGTCCCTCCCACCTTTGAACACCTCACAGCAGGCTGTACTAGTTGCAGGAACCAGATCATTAACCCTAGCTAAGGGATCATCAGTAAAAATTTATACTGACTCCTGTTGTTGTTTGTTTGGGCTCTTTTGAGGGGCCCACCACCCAGCTCCCAAATAAATCACACATGGAGGCTTTTTCTTACTTATAAATGTCTGGCCTTAGCTTGGCTTATCTCTAGCCAGCTTTCTTTAACTTAAATTATCCTGTTTATCTTTTGCCTCTGGGTTTTTATCTTTCTCTATTTCTGTATAACTTTCTTTGCTTCTTACTCTGTGGCTTGCTGTGTAGCTGGGTGGCTAGCCTCTGGAGTCCTCCTCCTTCTCTGGCTCCTTTTCTTCCCAGATTTCTCCTCCTATTTATTCTCTCTGTCTGCCAGCCCCACCTATCCTTTCTCCTGCCTCACCATTGGCCATTCAGCTCTTTATTAGACCATCAGGTGTTTTAGACAGGCACAGTAACACAGCTTCACAGAGTTAAACAAATGGAACATAAACAGAAGTAACACACCTTAGAACAATATTCCATAACAGGATCCAAATATGGTTTCCGCATTATCCATTCTTATGCTCCCATTTGGAGAGATATAAACTTTCTGACATCCAAGGGGCCACCTGTCATTAATACTACCCTAATCTTAAAACTTACAGACTGTCTCCCTAACTCAGCAGCAGCTATTCTCCATTGTAATGGAAACTCAAAACAGGACTCGCTTATTGGCCTAGCAACTCCCAAGGCTGGTAATGAGCCTAAATTCTACACTTTCCCCATCTCCTAATTGCTTTACCATTTAACCACCCTCCTTATTCATCTGAAGAAAAAGAAAAACTATCTCAAGAGGATGTCATCTTAATTAAGGTTGGTTTGCAGAGGGAGAAAATAACCTTACCTAAGAAGGAAAAGCTTGGTATCTTAACAACACTTCATGATTATTGGCCATCACTCAAGAGCTAACCTCTTTCAACGAATTGAGGACTTTTTTTCTTATCAGAGATCTCCAAGATGTTACTCAATTCTACCACATACATCAGAAGTTTTCACCCCAGTAGCACACTGGGACTTCGTTCTTCCCAATTCATCAAGCCAGAGGACAAATCCCTGGCCAAGACTTGCACGTTGAGTTTGCCCATCAAGAGGACAAACTATTTATTAGTTTTAGTAGATACTTTTTGGAATGGGTAGAGGTTTTCCATGTACATATGAAGGGAAGATATGAGAATTACATTTTAACCAAAGAAATAATATCCAGATTTGGACTTCCCACATCCCTATAATCTAACAATGGGTTTGTATTCCTATTTAAAATTTCTAGGGGTCTTCAAATCCCTTTGTATCACTTAGAAGTTTTGCATTCCTTATAGGCACCAACCATAAGATAAAGTAGAGAAAATGAAAACCATCTTACCAAATTAATGACATGAACTCAAGGTAACTGGATTAATCTTTTCCTTATCACGCTCATGAGAACCTGTGCAATATCTCAAGCCTAAGTCTTTTTAAATTGATGAATGGAAAGCTTTTTGTATCAGACAATTTTCCCTTGTCCTCTAAAACCCTAGGCGATTATATCCCAGTTCTCTTCCACACTCAGTATTTATTAAGACATAGTGCTGGGGCTGGAGAGGTGGCTCAGTGGTTAAGAGGCTGCTTTTCCAGAAAACCTGGGTTCAATTTTTAGCACCCATGTGGTGGCTCACCACCCTCTGTAACTCTGGTACCAGGGGATCAAATGCACTTTTCTGGCCTCTGCAGGCACCAGGCAAGCATGCGGTGCACAGACATAAAGGCAAAATACCCACACATGAAAAATAAAAATAAATAAAAATCAAGACACATTGCTAATAAACTCCTATTAAAGCATTCCTTTCAGTTATATCTCCCAGTGTACCCAGGAAACTTAAAAACCCTAACCCTCAAACTCTTCCAGCTTCTGTGGTCTGGACACCTCTGATCCTTATCATCATCCCCACTGCTGGTAAGCTTCTGGGTCTCAGCTCTTGGATTTATTTGTATAGGTTAAAGCCTGCTCATACATTACAAGGACCACACCCTCTCCCTATACTCAGATACTGGCTCAAGAGGACAGGTCTTGGAGAGTCATCCTTTGGGCAGTTCCACCCATTCTTGTGATCTCCTGGAGGACCTCAAACACCTATTCAAAAAACAACCAGACATAAGCACTTCCTTTCATACTTCTCCAACCTCCGCCCCTGATGTTGCTGTATCTCAAGGCAGAAGATTTCCTTCAGATAATTTCTGAATTCTCGTTTGCAACAAACTTTAGGTACCACAATTCCTGAACTACTGGATTTCATAACTGACAGATAAATGAGGACCTCACAGATTCCACATAGCTGAGTTGAGTTCTTTACATTTATTTTTTAATTTTAGTTTATTCTGAATGATAACATGTACCCTCTATTGCCTGATTTCCCCTCTCTACTCCACTTTGCCTATTCAGCCCCAATGAAAGAGGTTCTTAGTCTCTCTAAACTTCTAGAACATATTTTCAATACCATCCATCACTTTTTTAATAACCCCAAACACCCCTTTGGCCAATGCCTGATGGCTGTCTTTTCCTTTCCTCTGTGCACACACTGAAATTCCTACATCTCTGCTAGCTTGGGCAATTTCACAGGGGTCACTCTGGACCCCTAAACATGAGTGACCTACTTTTTTAAATAACATGATTCTTTGGGAATTTCACATCATGCACCCCAATCCTGCTCACCTCCTAGTCCCTCCATATCCTCCACTCACCCCTGCTTCATCCCCTCTAAAACACCCCCAAAATAAATTAAAAACAAAACAAAACAACCCACCTCTCTCCTCCATCTTTCCAATACCTCTTCGTTTGTCCTAGTGGCATGTGGAGCTGTGATGTCATGAGGTACACCTTTTTGTCCAATCAGCCCCACCCACAAAATGTTCATTGCAATGAGTGATTGGCCTGGTTCAAGGCCTCTGGCACTCCATCATCACTGGACCCTCACCAAAACTCCTGCTGTTGCCCTGAGTCATGGAGATTCTGTGGTTATTGTTCACAGGGCCAGTCCCTTCACACACTCAAGCACGTCACAGATGGCGCAGATGTACTTTTACTGACAGGACAGATTCCACTACTCTGACAGACAGGGCTTACAAATTATAAGATACATATATACAAAGTATTTCTACATTTTCTAAACTGATGACATAGGATTGCCATCATCAGGCCCCTCACCATGCCTCCTTGGTAACAGAAATCTCCCTCTGCTGTATGAGACAGTCTTTACAGGGGACATATCAATGAGACAACTAGATAGCACTCCCTGTGCAATTTCATCATTACTTTCAGACCCACCTCTGATCAACTCCCCTACGGGGTCAGCTACTAAATCTTGGCCACTGTAAAAGGAAGGGAAAACCTTCCACCAGGTCTTTCTTCAGGTCCTGTGTCCATCTCACTACCTACCGGTATAGATCTTACCAGGTTCTCATAACTCTTTGGGACACTCAGGTTCAATCGTTGACCCTTTCTTATGGTCACCAGTAAATGGAGAATCCACAAAAACTTGGAAAAGGACCCTGTCCATTTCTAAATCCTATATTGACTGGTTTTGTGTCAACTTGACATGAGCTAGAGTTATCAGAGAGATAGGAGCCTCAGTTGAGGAAATGCCTCCATGAGATCCAGCTGTAAGGCATTTTCTCAGTGATCAATGGAGGAGGGCCCAGCCCATTATGGGTGGTACCATCCCTGGGCTACTGGTCCTGGGTTCTACAAGAAAGCAGGCTGAGCAAGCCATGTAAATCAAGTCAGTAAGCAGCTCCCCTCCGTGGCCTCTGCATCAGCTTCTGCCTCCAGGTTCCTGCCCTGTTGAAGTTCCAGTCCTGACATCCTTCAATAATGAACAGCAATGTGGAAGTGTAAGCCGAATAAACCCTTTCTCTCCAACTTGCTCTTTGGTCCTGGTGTTTTGTCGTAACAATAAAAACCCTAACTAGGACACACCTCTTTCATCCTATTATCTAGACGCAAACATTTCCTGTTCCTCCAAGATATTTCAAACCTCAACCCTGCTCTCATGCTTCTCTTTCAGTATGTGAAATTAAACCTACCAAATAATTACCAACTATTCCATTTCCCCCCCCCACTTTACTACCTGTCTATTCAAGTAGGGCACCCCAGTCTACCCCTCTCTTCTCACCAACTGGATTGGTACTTGTACCCCAACACACTTATGCCCAAGCGTAGATGTGGCTCTCAATAAACGAAGCTTTCCAGTCCACTTAATTGGTCACATATGCAAACAGATAATCCCCCTTCTTATCCTTCTACTTGTGGCTTTGGGGATACCAGCAGGCATTAGCACAGGAATAGGAGGCTTAGCTGTATCCTTAACATACTATCATGTTCATCTCAGGATATACAAGAAAGTCTTGGTGAGATCTCTCAAAGCCCTGTAAGAATCCAGGATTAGGTAGACTCATTGGCGGTGCCTAACTCTCCTGAGAGGAGAAAAGGGAGAACGTTGCCTCTTCTTGGAGGAGGGCTGCCAGAGATGCAGCAAAAATGTTAGCCAACCTTGCTTCAAAAACCAGACAGCAGGCATCAGAATCATGGGCCAAATGATTTCAGAACTTACCTCGGACTTTATGGTTCATGTCTATTGTTACCTCCTTAATAAGTGTGCTGATTCTTACATCCATAGAGACCTCTATAGTCTGTGTGCTGACCCCATTTATCTAGACCACTGTCCAAATGCTGCATGAACTCATGTGCACAACATCCTCCAAATGCACCAAATTTAGGGAGGGGAACTCCTAACTGAACAATGTCTTAATCCAGGACCGAAATGAATTTGATGCTCACTAATCCTTTAGGGCCCCCAATCCCCTTTTCTATAAAATCATCCCTCAGTCTTGTTTGTGTTTTATAAACAAAAAAAAATTAGAAATGTTACATAAAAATCTTCTACCTGCTATGAGGCACCTCACAGACTCAATTTATCTGTCTCTCTGTCTCTGTCTCTCTGTCTCTCTGTCTCCCAGGTTCTGCGAGGCAGGCTACTGCAGCCCTCTTGCAGTCTTTATTTCTCCTTTCATTGTTCTCACAAGAGCACAGTGTTCCACCTTCTTCCTCCTCCTCCTCCCCTGACTGGGCATTTCCAGATAAACCCAAAGCGAAGGAGGCCTGGGAACAGAACTGTTTCATCTGATACTAACTAGGCCTACTGTCTTTTCAAGCACTCCTTATCTAGGGATGCCCTTGGGACTTTTCAATACCCATTTTAGTCAGGAATATAAAAATGATAATGCTTTCTGAATCTAACTTGTTGAGATGAGTCAACCTTGGGCCCATTTCTTTGGACACAACCTACCTACTTTCTCATGAGCGACCTTGAAAGAACGCATTCTGCACTCTCTGATCAGGTGGAAACTCTCCCTTCGCACTCACAGCTCTGTCTGGCTCTCTGATGACTCTTAACCTAAGGCTGTTTCAACTCGGCATTTCTTTCTTGGACCCCTCTCCTCCCTAAAACCTAACATGCAAGAAACAATTTTTATGCACAAAAATCAACCACTTGTCTAACTCATATGTAGAAATGGAAAATAGAAACACAATATCATTTACAATCAATTCAAAGCAAAGGGAATAATGAGCTACAAACTAATAAATCATGTATATGTACATGGCAAAAATATTGATGACATATATCTGAGAAGATCCAAATAAATGGACAGAATGAGAGGAGGAACATTGTAAAGATACACACCCCTTCAGATGATCTATGAGTGGAGTGCAAATTTACATCTAAATCTAAGCTTTTTGTGGACTGGCTCAAATTGAAATGCATATGAATATGCTGGTTTACATTCATAGCTATGCTGTACAAATGTTCTCTTATTTTCCACATCCTCATTAACACTAATTATTGTAGTCATTTGAACAAATGTGGTTGTGATTTTAGTTTACATCTCTCTGATAATTACTGATAATGGACTTTCAAAATATATATAATATTTTGATTATTTGAGAATTTCATACACACAAATAATGTATTTTGATCATATTCATCCCTGCTCATCTCCCAATCTTCATGTCCTTCCTTCCTTCCTTCCTTCCTTCCTTCCTTCCTTCCTTC